>JABWDQ010000401.1:0-20442 GCA_014839995.1 Xenentodon cancila
CCCCTGCCTCTCACCTTGTTCATCAAGCCATGATGAGGACCTCTCTTCTGTGCAGGCAGTGCTCAGCCACCTGCAACTTCTTCTCTTTTCAGCTCAGAGGTTCAGAAACTTGCTGGAAACAACTTTTTTTCAGGTTCAAAACTTCAGAAAATATAAAACAGGCATATTTAGGAAAAGTGGAGGTGTGACAGACGTGTAGACGTGTCTCACATGTAAAATGTACCTGGTCTGTGTCGACCAAGCTGGAGCTCTGGACCAGGACTGACCAGTTTACAGGTGAACAGAACAGATAATCCAGTTTCATCTTAGAAGAAGTTCATGAAGGATGTTTCTGTGTGTGTCAATTATGTCATATACACCAGTCTTCACTCTGGTCCAGCTGCAGCATTTAGAAGCTTCTTCATGAGGCAAACAGCTGATGGTGTCTGGAAGAAGCATTTTAATCCTGAAGGACAGGCAGAGATACTGTCCACTATACTAACGAGGACTTCTGCAGAGTTTGGGATCACTGCTCAGAGAGAATAGGAATACACTTTTCGTCAAACTCATTTTGACAGGTGCCCTTTGACCCCTGACACCAATTACTTTGAGCTGACTCAGCAAATCAACATAAACTTTATATAAACTTTATATAAACTTTATATAGATTTAATATAACAGATTAGTATAATATTACAGATTAAAATGCATATATATATATATATATATATATATATATATATATATATATATATATATATATATATATATATATATATATATATATATATATATATATATCTTTTGGGTCCTACCAATTTGGTATAAACCATTAATATATGTGCAAACAACGGGAAAAAAAAAAGAGACTTATGATTCAAACCCTTTAAATAAGTTATTTTACATTAGATTACAACTCCATTTGTATGTATGCTGGGCTGCTGTGCACATGTAAATTAAATCACAATGTCAATCATTGAAATGCTTCATTTAATTGGAAATGAATTAATAAATCATTACATAGATGTCAAAACTGAGATATTTCATTATACTTTCAAAAGATGAACTCTTTTTTTTCAGTTTGATGCTACTAACATGTTGATAAATGGTCAGCTGAAAAAACGTAGTCATGTTTAATAAATAGGAAATGAGACAATTTACTGTTAACTGAGGTGAAGTGGATAAATGTCCTGTTGTCTGACAAATAAAAGCTTGAAATCAGACACAGGCTGAAAAAAATAGAAAGACATTATGCATGTGAAACCCATGGAAACATGGAATGTTACCAGATTTTAGAATGTTCAAATGTAGAATGTTCTCCTCTTTATGACATCACAGTATTTCTGTTGCATGTTACATATATCATAGAAAAGTTGCCTGCATCTGTACCAGTCACACACACACAGACTGAGAGGAAGTTTGCAGATTTAATGCCACTTGTATAAGTTGTATTTTAAGGACACGATTTAGAAATGAGCAACCATCGTCAATTCCAGAAAGGGATCAAGAGTAATCTCAACATTGGCAATCAAACTGGAAGCCTTTCTAGAAAGCAAATCCTGATGGTTTCTGATCGGATGCATCCTGATGGTTTCACCAGAGTCCAGGACCCTGCATGCAGAGAGGAGTGAAAGGGCTGCATTGGTGCAAAATGAAGCAAGACTGTATTCTCCACAGGAAACCAGACAAAACATTGTTGTAGAGAAGCTCACAATTGATAATGTCAACTGTCATCTACATCAAGCACCAGTTGCTGTAAGAAGAAATAAATTCTCCTTGCAAGAGAGGAAAATCAACCCCGTTTTGAATAAAGGACATTTGGACGTGCAGGACATCGACACACACTGGAAGAGTATTGAAAATATGGAAAAAGACAAATTCTTCTGGATGAAACTGCGCCATGATAGTGAGGCGGCTGCATTTATGTGTAAGCAGGCTGAGCAGGGAGATGGATGCAGGAGTCCAACACAGTCCATCAGCTCTGTGAACACCCTCAGCTCTCTCTGTAATGTACATTTAGCACCATACGTCTTTTGTGTGGAGCCTGCACACAAGGACAGCCTCAACTCAAACAGGAGTGTGAGAGACATGGCTTGGCTAGTAAAACAAGGATTCAGGAAAAAGGTTCAAAAACCAAAAAGGAGCTTATTTTCCAACAAATTTAACATAACTCGCAAAACTGAATCCATAATAGAGGTCAACTAAATCCAACTTAACTAATTAACATGGCAACTAAGCACAACTGAACTGATCACCAAACAAAGAAACTGACCTCCTGATTAGACACAAGGGGAAGACATATATAATGGCTGATCAGACCATTAACACACACAAGAGGTTAACAAACTCAACGAAACTATAATATCATATGTAAACATAAATAAAGGTTCATCGATCCGTTATACTTAGCAAGCAAAGCAAATCAAATAATATATTAAACTACATTTCTAAACACAACAATATAAGCAAATGAATAAAGTAATAAACTTGGCTTTCCTCCCCCCATCATAGTCCAGGACTTGGTATGCCTTGATTGGCAATGTCTGGTATTTAGGAGTGCCGCGCCCATGCCTGCATCTTTCTCATCTTCATCAAGAGCAGCTGCTGCAGCAATCCTCACCTGGCATCGGGTGTGGCAGCAACTGCAGCCATCACAGAGACCTTCACACATACACTGGGAGAATCATATCAGATCAACCATCTACCGGTTGAACAATAATCAACCAGGGAGGAGGTATAAGGAAAATCACTGGTCATCTTGAAAGAACCAATTCAATTTAATTTGCAGTAAATTAGGAATCGCTCTCAGTTGTGTCTTAAAAATCCATAAAAGTGAGCACTATGCCTGTGCTTCCCTCCTTATGTCTTATTTTGAGGTGCATTAGGTGATTGTGTTTTATTTATTTATTTTTTTCCCCGTTGTTTGCATATATATTAATGGTTGATACAAAATTGGTAGGACCCAAAAGATATATATATATATGCATTTTAATCTGTAATCAAGGGTTGGTTTTTTTTGTGTGTGTGCACTGTGTGTGCAAATGTGTACCCTTCACCGGCCCGATGACCCAACAGGTACTCTCATGTTTCTCTTGGAGACACATGAGGACGTTCCTCGGGTTTGTGCTGTGCAGGTGGTTCTACTGTTCTAAGGCATCTTTACACAGTCAGGACGGCCAGGTCGCAGTCTGCCCTGGAGGCGTGGGATTGATTTATTTATTCAAATTTCTATTGTTACTAATGTTTATTTTAATGAATGTTGTTTATGACCTCAAGGACCATCATCCTTTGTGACATCATTAGTGACATCACCTGCTTTTGATGATGTGAGATGCGTTTTCTATATTTCTTTTTCTTTTTTAGAAAAACATTTTTTACTTTAAATTAGCGTTTTGTGGCTTGTTGGTGGTATGATTCCGGTTTTGGGTGCGAAAGGTCTCTGGTTAAATTCCCGGACGAGCCCCAGGACTCTGTGTGGTTTGACCAGGATGACTGATAGTAGTAAAACACAACATAAATAAATGCTGTAAACCCACGTGTACACTTACTAATCCTTCATTCCAAGACATCATGTGAAATGGAAGTTTGTTCATCTTTAAAGGGGTTTCATAATCTGTCATTTGGGGACAACTCGTATATTTCATTTATTCAGTTTAACCGTTTATAGGCTCTGCAAAGTGACTTAATTCCTATTCACACATTCACACCCTCTTATTTTAGACTCTGTGTGTACAATATGTAGCACAACGTCACAAGAACACACTGATTTTCAGGCGGCCTTCAACTATTCTCAACCCATCTTCATATAGTTGATCCAAACTACACTGTTAGAAAGGATCTGGATTTTAGTTTGAAGGAATGTTGTCAAGCTGGGAGAAGTCACTGCCCATGTTTATATATGATTGAAGGCCTTCTGTGATGTCTCAATACTGACATGCAGTTGTTTTAAAGCAAGGCTGGTTGGAGTTGGACAACAGTGAGGTGACAAGTGACAAATAGTAAAACTGTTGTCGTAGCAACCAGACACAAACACACTGCAAAGGTGAGAAAATGAGGAACAGCAGTAAAATGAGATGGATTTTAACTCTGGGACTCTTATAAACCACTTCCTGGTGTAAAACCTCTCTCACTGACAACAACAGCAGCAGGTAAATGACTCCGGTCTACAGGACTGCCGTGGCAGGTGGAGGAATAAGTTCTCACGACTTGTCTGTATTTTACTTTAAACAGTGTTGAGTAATTAAGACTAAAGAGGCGAGAGCTTCAAAGTCAGTGTTGGTCCACACACAGCTGCTGCTGCCGCTTCTGCATCCTAAAACTTGAGTGTCTGTGTCAAAACTGTGAAAGATTAAGATTCAAATTGATATTTTGAGAGCTGGACATCAGTCAGTTCATCTGCAGTACAGAGGCAGAAGTTTGCACCCACTTTAAGGATAACTGGAATTAAAAATCCCGACACAGAGGACAGCTCAGAGACGATCTGACGACTTAAAGCAGGCTGTGAAGTTTCAGCTCCGTGGGACAGTAGCTGACCTCCCTGCAGTGGCTGCAAAAGAAAAACTGATGACAGATTGAATGTGGTGTTTCTCATTTGGAACAACGAGAAGATATTGTTGTCAAATATGTTTATTTTATTTTTTATCTTTAATATCGTGAAATCTTTCCATATCAATGTAAAACCTGTAGTCACAGCTAAATTTGACCCACCTTCCCAAAGTCCTGGTTGTGATTTTTCAACAATCTCACTAAATTATATCAATCAGGTTTGATCCTCGACAACATAGTGATATCTTGGAACCATCAACAATCAGATGGAGATACATCCTCTTCTCCAAAACTAACTTAATTACTGATGCAGTAATGTTGGTGCAGATGGATGCCCGTTGCCATAATTACCATGGTTACCATGGCAACAGCATCAGACGATGCAGATGGTGGCACGTTTCCATGGTCAACATGGTTACCATGGCAACAGAATCAGAGGGTGCAGATGGTGGCCCGTTACCATGGTTACAATGGTTACCATGGTTGCCATGTTCACCATAGTTACCATGGCAACAGCATCAGACGGTGCAGATGGTGGCACGTTTCCAAGGTTACCATGGTTACCATGACAACAGCATCAGACGATGCAGATGGTGGCACGTTTCCATGGTCAACATGGTTACCATGGCAACAACATCAGAGGGTGCAGATGGTGGCCCGTTACCATGGTTACAATGGTTACCATGGTTGCCATGGTTACCATAGTTACCATGGCAACAGCATCAGACAGTGCAGATGGTGGCACGTTTCCATGGTTACCATGGTTACCATGGCAACAGCATGAGAGCGTGCAGATGGTGGCCCGTTACCATGGTTACCATGGTACCATGGTAACCATGTCAACAGCATCAAAGGGTTCAAATGGTGGACAGTTTCCATGGTTACAATGGCAACAGCATCAAACATGACCAGCTAGCTTGTCATGTCAAAAACATCTCCACACCATGAAGGTGCATTTGTGTTCAGGGGACTGAATAAAAATACACGCCACAATTCATATTTTTATTAGTGACAAAAAGTTTGAAAAGACGTATAGTTTTCTTTCCTATTCTAAATGATGTGCACATTTATCTTGGTCTGTTACATCAAATCTAAAAAACATAATTAAGTTTGTAAACGTGGAAAATATTGTGTGTTAAGGTTGTTTGTGAAAATACCAATCCAAAATCAGACCTGGGTAAGATACAAGCAGTAACTGGAGATACATTTTCCACAAAGCTATAGAGCAAAGACAAAAACACAATCAGAGTCACTAACAAATCTGGTTCAAAATTCAAGGAATCTGAGTAGAAATCCAGCAGAGGTACAAATCCACAAGTCCAACACAGTCATCCAGTGAACGAGCAAAATATCAGTAAATGAAAAAACAGTGAGAAAATCCCAGAAGCAGGTCTGCTACATGGAAAAATGGTCAGACAAACTTACTGAAGACTGGAAAGGCTCAGGGGGAAACTCTGGAACAACCTGGAAAAGAACTGGATGCAGACTCAGGATATCTAACATGTTAGTGACGTAAAACTGATGTTCAGAGAGAAATCTGACTTAAATCTTTGTGTCACACAAAAGGTGACCTGACAAAACACCCATAAAGTAAATTAAACATTTAAACAAATATGTAAATTAAAACAAAGCGACCGACTGAAGAGACCTGATCTCTACTCATGTCAACCGTCATATTTGATTTAGAGAAGCTGTGAAAAGCTTTTACTAATCGTTAATAACTAACAAACATCTTCAGAGCTGAACTTTGAATTAGATCAGCTTAATAAGGATATCAATTTTAGCTATTAAATAAAAATATACTTACTATTTTCAATAAAATATTGTTAAAACTGTCTATAACTCAAATACAAAATCTGGAAGTAAAAAGATACTCAGGTTGTCGGTGAAGTTTATTATTCAGTACAGATACAAATATGCAGTTAACATACAGAGAAAACAGTCATTTTACAATAAAAGTACAGAACAAGAAACTCTTTCCATCAGTGAATCAAACATGTAACTGAACAAGACACCACAGAAGCTGCACGACTGTCGGTTCCCACTCTGAGCTCTGAAACAGCCTCCACTCACTGTCTGTGAGTGCAGCAAAGAGACGGGACACCATCAGAGCTGGACAGGTGAAGAAGAGGAGGCTGCCAGAGGAGACACAGGTCCACCTCATCTGTAAATTTGACAAAAAAAGCTGAAAATAGAAAAAAATATGGGGTTGGATAAAAGTGGGACATACATGTCCAGGAGGGAGGAGCTTCAGGAAATTGTTGTGACTTTAAAAACTTCACGACGAGAATGGGATTCGAACCCATGCGTGCAGAACTCAATGGATTAGCAGTCCATCACCTTCACCTCTCGGTCACCTCCGTCTCCTTTCTCCCCCACCACTGTGAAGTCATGATGGTGACATGAGGGTGTCTTTGTGGGGGGAGGAGACATCACTCATCTTTAATGAGCTGCTACAAATCTCATACGGTCAACATAAGAACAAATGTTTTTAGCTACTGATGAGAGCAAGGTGGAGGATGTCAAAGGCTGCACGTGAAGTTGGGATTTATATCTCTCACACTGACAGCTTCAGGCGGTGACTTGGATCGGCCAGTGACGGGTCATCTGGTCCGTTGTCCTCCAGCTCTTCCCAGATAAAAGCGGGAGTGGGATTCATTACCTGTGACCAAGAGCAGGAAGGTAGTGGTTGAAGTTGTAAAGTTAACGTGGGAGCAGTTGACGGTACCAACAGGTTTCTGAAAAGTTCACCAAAATATTCAAGTGAAATGAAAGGTCTTGTAAAAATGTGACGTGTGTTCCTGCCTTCTTTGGAAGAAGGAATCTTTATCTGCAGGAAGATGTTCATCTCTGCAGGAGCTCAACACAACAACTTATCCAGACACCACAAAGCTGGAATCTTAAAGGTTAGTTTAGGGAATCTGTCCCTGAAACAGTTTTCTCAGGATCTGAAGAGGTAAAATGATCTATGATGACTTGGTTATGTTGTGAACAAAATGTTTGTACATTTGTGACATTAAAGGTTCATATCGTCCTTCGGTTGTGAGCGAATCCTTGTCCACAACTTTCAACACTGTTTTCTTCTCAAATATCATCAAATATAATATCCTATCAAATCAATACATATTCTGTTTCAATACGTCAGTTGTTTTATCAGTGTTAGGAAACATATTAAATACAGATTTCCATGTTTCCAAATGGAGCGACTGGCTGCACGTTTCCAAAAAGCAGCGGTTCAGCTCAGTTTCATCCTGAAACTGCAGCATCTAAAGTCTTTGTCCTGCAGCAGCCCGGCGTCACACTAATTCATCAAACTGTCTTATAATTCAGTCTATTTTTCTTGTCCAGTAATACGAATTACGTACATGTGAAGTTTGAATACAGGAGCCACACAGAGAGTCGTCAGTGCAGCAGTTTTACTAACGGATAAACGGTTGGTGTCTGTTCTTGAGAGTTAAATCTTCTAGAAAGCATCAATATGGTCCGAGGTGTCAAATGAAACATGGCTCCTACAGACAGGAGGTGGGAATAGTGCTGAAATATTTTTATTAAAAATCTTGTTGATTTCAGAGCCGTTAGGGGCTGTTTCATGTGATCCAACTGGGACAGGAATGTCTTGTCGGCCCGTCCGAGTTCCCTCCTCCCATCAGCTGGTTCTTGTAAGAGGGGACAGAACCCCAGAAAACCAGAGGACAAGAGCCACCGGCTGCATCATATTTTATGATGCATAAACGTAAACATGTGAAACAGAACATGTTTCACATGAGGCTGGTGCACAGGACAATATTGTCATATCAGGAGCTCAAACAACTTGGGATCTTTTCTGCTCCTGTCCCGTCGTAACGTTTCTGCAGATCTACTCATCTCTGCTGCAGCGTCTCCTCCTGAGTTTGCCGATGCCGACGACTCCAACCCTCTTTCCTCTGTGGACGTCTGCATCTTCATATCAGCAGTTGTGGAGACACATGCCAGAAAAAAAGCAACAAAAACTAAACTGTTGTCCTGGAGAAAGACAGATGAACAGCTCAGTTAAAGTAACAAGTAACAAGCAGCATCAGTGAACAGAGTCACGACATCCATTTGATCACCTTGAAAGTCAGACGGGGACCAGGATGGATGAATATAGAGTCCTGAACACACTCCAGCTGCATCAAACATGCCTTTCTTCTGTTCCATATATCAGGCGAAAGGCAGGGGTACACCCTGGACAGGTCGCCAGTCTATCCAGGGCCACATACAAACAACCAATCACACTCACATTCACACCTAGGGAGAATTTAGAAAGATCAATTAACCTACTCTGCATGTTTTTGGACTGTGGGAGGAAGCCGGAGTACCCGGAGGAAACCCACGCAAGCACGGGGAGAACATGCAAACTCCACACAGAAAGACGGGAATTGAACCGGGAACCTTCTTGCTGTGAGGCAACAGTGCTAACCACTAAGCCACCGTGCTGCCTTTTATCAGCAAAGTGTCATGGAAACACCTTTTCTACATCTGCAGGTCTCTGGCAGCGCTGGATGTAACGTAGTTGTTGATCTAAAGTCCAAATCTAGTTTCCAGCTGCATTTGGTCCCATTAATACGAAGTAGTTGTGCTGTAACACGACTTCATCATGTTTTACTGCATTACATGAGGACTTTATTCTGAACCATCATCTGAATGATCATCTGTCTTCATCCTCTGGTGACTATTTCCTCAACAGTTGTAGCAGCAATAACAATAATTGTCAAAGACTAAAGATGCTTTTGTCAGTCTTCTTTAAAGTTGAGATCTTCTTTTTCATTGTTTTGAAGAGAACTGGCAGAGTTACTCTCATAAAAACAAACAGTTCAATGGAAACACCAGAAACACCACCTTAATCACAAATTCAGTTTTGTCTTTTCTTTTGTGAAAAAGTGTCATGGAAACGTGACTGTTGTGGTGTCTTTGTGAAAACCTTTGAGGACAAAGTAGAAGAACTGTCAGATGATGCTGGGGACGGCATGTTCTGACACAGAACACAAGGGGAGAACCACGAGAACTTGTTGGAAGCTGTCAACAAACGTCTGCCTCAGCAGTCTTTATGTAAATGAGTTCAGATGGGGTCCGTGTATATAATCTTCCCTGTTTTAATTCTGATGCCCGGAGATCAGCTGTCCACTTTCTTTTACTTAATTCTACATGGCGTCCGTGTTGAGTCTGGACTGCTGTTTAGATCCTCCCTCTTTTGAGCTCCTGGAGATTCTCCTCCAACTTGATCTGCTGCAGATCGTAGACACTTTGACCTGAAGGTCCAGAGGAAGGTTGTTAAACTGGAATTAATTAATTATTTTCCTGGCAGGGGAGATACCATGATCAAGAAGGTGGTTCACCCAAGGTGAGGCTCTGCCATTGCACTCCGGTTGTGCTGACCCTTGGGAATCCCCAAATGTGGGAATCTCGACTGCATAATTTCTGGTAGTGGGGGACTGCGTTGGCGCTCTCCCCTGATCTTTTGTTAAAAAAACAGACTGAATTAGGCATATTATGTTTTCTGCTCCTGAGTTTCACATGTCAGCTTGAGTTGCTGCAATGCTGCAAGTACCAGGGTTGTGATTTGATGATTCTGAACGCCAAGTTTGATAAATAGTTAGTTCTCAATGTGAACCCTTGTAGGGTATTTTCTTACGTTCTTTGATTTATCCCTACTACGTGTTCAATTATCGAGGAAGAGAAGACCAGGATCCTTATAATTTAAGCCAAATATTTATTTACTTATAGGACAGATATATCTGGGTCTGCAATCTGTAATTCATGCGTGCACCCAATACGTGTGTCTCCAACATGAGCACAGAAAACAGAACAACGGATTTGCAACAATAAAAAGTCTTTTATAGTCCTAGTCGTGGCTCCTTCAGTCTGGGGGCCATCTGCCCGGAAAAGATGAATCCACACCTTATCATATGGCTACTCCGTTGTAGTTCTCGTTGCAGGGGGATTGATGGTCAGAACTGGTCTCAACTGATTGCCGACACTTCCAGGATGTACTTAGTCCCCAAGTAGGCGTGTCTGAGCTGCAGCTTGGTTTCTGCAAAGCTTATCATAAAATGGTCAAAAAAGAAGTAGATCATGTGCGAAAGAAGATAAGGTTCCGAGGAAAGAAGAAGTAAAACAAGGTCCTTTAAATGCATAATAAAATAAGTATAAACAACAACTATCAGCGTTTCTCCTTCACCCTGAACTGGACCTCTGGTTATCAATGCATTTTAGGGAAGCGCCCGCCATCAAACTTCCAGATTGAGGCTCATGCAGAGCTAAGATTCATTGCAGTTCCTCGACTGGCTGCTACAGGATGGCTGCAAAAACGAGTCCATCTTCATTGACTTGCATGTTTAATGTACATTTACAATTTGGCTAAAATACAAACACTTACATGAATTTCCTGCTTGCACTGCCTGCAGCTGAGCCACCATTTGACTTTTCCACAGTAGAAGAAAGAAGTGCACCGTTCCCAGAGGCACTGCAGTACCGGGCTGATGCGTGGAGTGATCGGAGCGAGCTCCTTTTTCACTTCCTGCTGCCAAAAATCTGCTTAATACATCATCCTCAAATAGAGGGCATATCAGAATTGTACCTCTGCTGGATTTCTACTCAGATTCCTTGAATTTTGAACCAGATTTGTTAGTGACTCTGATTGTGATTTTGTCTTTGCTCTATAGCTTTGTGGAAAATGTATCTCCAGTTGCTGCTTGTATCTTACCAAGGTCTGATTTTGGATTTGTATTTTCACAAACAACCTTAACATCTTAACACACAATATTTTCCACGTTTAGAAACTTAATTATGTTTTTTAGATTTGATGTAACAGACCAAGATAAATGTGCACATCATTTAGAACAGGAAAGAAAACTATACGTCTTTTCAAACTTTTTGTCACTAATAAAAATATGAATTGTGGCGTGTATTTTTATTCAGTTCCCTGAACACAAATGCACCATCATGGTGTGGAGATGTTTTTGTTCAGCAGGGACAATCATGGTGTGGAGATGTTTTTGTTCAGCAGGGACAAGCTAGCTGGTCAAGTTTGATACTGTTGAAATGGTTACCATGGAAACGGGCCATCATCTGTATCAACTGATGCTGTTGCCATGGTATCCATGGTAACCATGGTAACGGGCCACCATCTGCATTCTCTCATGCTGTTGCCATGGTAACCATGGTAACCACGGTAACCATAGTAACGGGCCACCATCTGCACCATCTGATGCTGTTGCCATGGTAACCACCATGGAAACGTGCCACCATCTGTATCGTCTGATGCTGTTGCCATCGTAACCATGGTAACCATGGCAACGGGCGTCCATCTGCACCAACATTACTGCATCAGTAATGAAGTTAGTTTTGGAGAAGAGGATGTATCTCCATCTGATTGTTGATGGTTCCAAGATATCACTATGTTGTCGAGGATCAAACCTGATTGATATAATTTAGTGAGATTGTTGAAAAATCACAACCAGGACTTCGGGAAGGTGGGACAAATTTAGCTGTGATTGCAGGTTTTACATTGATATGGAAAGATTTCACAATATTAAAGATAAAAAATAAAATAAACATTATTGACCACAATTTCTTCTGGTTGTTCCATATGAGAAACACCACATTCAAACTGTCATCAGTTTTTCTTTTGCAGCCACTGCAGGGAGGTCAGCTACTGTCCCACGGAGCTGAAACTTCACAGCCTGCTTTAAGAGCTGTCCTCTGTGTCGGGATTTTTCATTTCAGTTATCTTTAAAGTGGGTGTAAACTTCTGCCTCTGTACTGCAGATGAACTGGCTGTTGTGCAGCTCTAAAAACAAAATCAAATTGAATCTTAATCTTTCACAGTTTTGACACAGACACTCAAGTTTTAGGATGCAGAAGCGGCAGCAGCAGCTGTGTGTGGAGCAACACCGACTTTGAAGTTCTCGCCTCTTTAGTCTTAATTACTCAACACTGTTTAAAGTAAAATACAGACAAGTTGTGAGCACTTATTCCTCCACCTGCCACGGCGGTCCTGTAGACCGGAGTCATTTACCTGCTGCTGTTGTTGTCAATGAAGATATGCAGATGTCTTCACTGCAACCCTAGTCCCTAAACCTAAATCACTCAGAAATACTTGAAACTGCTTTCTCATTCATAGATATGCTGATTTCTTAACACTAACCCTAATTCAAGTTATTATGCAAAAATCCAAAGAAACAACAGTGTTATGGGAGAAATCTACTTTTTGTGCTTCTCTCAGCGAGAGAACTGTTTTTCGGATCTCTTTCTTGGAGCCTCAACATCATTTACCTTCATCCAGAAAGTGTTGATGAGGCTACATGATGGAAAACCACTGAAACCTTGCTGACCTGCATTCAAACAGGATTTATTGCTGAAAGAGTAGTCTGAGTTGTCATGCAAATATGTGGACAACATTTTGTTTTGTTGCTTTATCAATAATTATTGAAGAAACTAAATGACTGGTATTTGATATGTAATGATTTCACATGTAATATTTGAAGAAGCTGAGGTTTTGGTGCTCTTCCTGACCCAGAATTCCCATTCTTCCCTTTCGAGACGTTGGAATTCAGTCACAGAGGAGTGTGCTGGTGAGGTGTTCTGTGCACAAGTCATTTAGCTTGTTATTATTATTATATAATATTTGAAAACACTGACATGTGTAGATTTTAAATGTAAGTGTATGAAAAACCACATAAATTATGAGGATTGAAGACAAAATGTGAACATAAGGAATTAGAGAGCCAGATGTTTCCCTGCTGCCTTGATTGATTGATAGATCGTTGCTGGAAAGAGACATTTCTTTGCCAACACGATTACCTACTTAATGAGGTTCTGATTAAAGTAAACTGAAATCTAGAAGTATGTAAAAAAGAATTATATTAGGCCAGTAAACTTGAGGAATGACCTTTGACCCCACCATTTCAATCAGGATCATGTCTGAACTTGGTATCAAGTCAATCCAGTTTTCATGACAAAAAAAGTGGTTCTCTAGTGTGCACTTTTAAAAAAGGAAGCCAATTAAAACAAAGTTCAGGATTTACATGCACAAGAGAAAACAGCTTTATTTTCATGGTGCCACACCCACAGCCTCCAATACGCTCTGAAAACTGAGACCAGTTACTTTTCCTCACAAATACCTGCTATTAAACCTGTGAACTGAAACATCACAACTGGCCCCACACACACATAAATTTGAAGATATATTGATGTTATTTATTTATTTGGATTACAGTGTGCATCTGGCACTATTGTTTGATAAAGCAAATATCAATTTATATACCAATATGTCAAAAAACACATCATCTTATTGGTAACAATAGGAACATCAGCAATATAAACTTCTTTTTCCCATGTGAGTAAATTAATTTGAATGTGTTGATTCGTTTTTTTTTTTAATTTATGTTTTTCTATTAACGACACACTTGTGTTTAGTGGCGACTCTGCTCAAATCGGCTCGATAGTGTTTCCATCATGATACCAGCCAGGTCCAGTTCTACTACCTGGAGGCTCTTTAATCTCTCAGAGGCAGCCTGGGGCAGCAGAGGTGTTGAGAGACAGAAACAGAAATGGAAAGACTGGATCAGATCTTCAGGCTTTTAGTTGTGACGAGTCGTAATTGCAGAGCATTCACTGCTGGAGCATTAACAGAGATACGTTACATCCTGGTTCCCTGGTGGGAATACTACTGGGTCTCTGTTTCCACTTGAGCAACAACATGCAGACACTTGATGGAATCTAAAAGCTCTTTGTGGGTAGTTTAAACAGTGTTGAGTAAATGAGACTGAAGAGACGAGAGCTTCAAAGTCGGTGTTGCTCCACACACAGCTGACACCAACACATGGAGATGCTCCTCATCACGAGCACTTACAGTTCACGTGTGGTGAGAGGGACCAGATGAGGGAACGTGGAGATGGAGATGATTTTTTTATTTTGGCTGCTGAATTCAGCAGGATTCTCTGATTGTCAACAAAAATGCTCGAAAACCGTGAAAACAAGCCGAGTTTTTCCAGTCAAAGAACTCTACATCAACTGTCGCTACTGATCAATAAACTAGATAAGAAATCTGAGAAGTCAGACAGAAACTCCAGATAAGCTCCAGCAGGAGGCCGGTAAACTATCACTAACAAAACTGGCTTCTCTGATTTCCAGCTCGGCAGTTTTAAACTAAGCGTGAGGCTTTCAAACGTATTATAATCGCATTTATTTTTGTATTTTATTTGAAGACTGGAGTTGTAGATCGCCGCTACTCCTCCACCTCGACCTGTGATTCGAGGAATATGATAATTAAAACATCCGGGTGGCGTCGATTCATTTAAACTAACATACTCTGACACTAAGAAATTATGTGAAGTGGAACACAAAAGCAGACAATTACAATGACTAAAAATGATAAACAAATTTGTGAAACTAGCAGAGAAGACTTCTCTTGAAATTAAATTAGAAGATATACACCGCAAGTACAATTAATCATCAGTCACCCAAAGATCAACTGACTCCTCAAGAAGAAAGTAAAAGTGGATGGAAAAGATTGGAGTTCATTAATAAGCTAATGTATCTTATTTCTCATTATATATTGACAACCAACCATCTGGTTTCATCACGTATGGATCACAATTTCAATAAAAAGAGCGTTTGTGTCAGAAATCACTGCTGGAGGAGGGCATGAGGCAGCTTGCAGACAGACTAGCAGCTTTAGATGCTCCAACAGGACAATGACATGAGACTTCCAGTTAAAGTGGTTGAAAAATGTGAAAAAGTTCTTTTGTGTGGTGAAGCTGAGGCTGTAGACATCCTAAGAAGATTTCAAACCAGCAGATTGTTTTAGTAAACGGGGGGATTGAGGTTTGTGGGGATGTTTGTTTATAGTTATAAAAACTATTGTGGTTGCAAATAATGACTTTGGGACAGATAATTGAGAGAAAAGTAGTTGATGACTTGACATTATGCATAAAAATGTCCCAGCACGGTCTCAGTCTTTGTCACTTCAAATCATATGAAACCTATTTGGTTCATGCAGATAAGACCCTTCAAAGTATCATTTCCATCTTTCAGTCACGTAAAAAAGAACAAATACAAAATAATGTGAACACCAGATCAAAGATTCACACACGGAGAAATGTGTTGATCCTTCAATCAAAGAAACTAAACCCACAATGCTCACTGGAATAACCTCAAACTGTAGTTGATGACATGACATTATGCATAAAAATGTCCCAGCACGGTCTCAGTCTTTGTCACTTCAAATCTTATGAAACCTATTTGGTTCATGCAGATAACAAACATGAAGAAAGTCTCAAGATTTAAACGTTCATACGGAATGTTGATTTAGAAGACAAGAAGACATCTGACCCCAGTTCTCTATGATGTCATAAAGGACAGAACATCACCCCACAGTATTAAACAGCAGCTCCTGTACAGCAGCTCCTGTACAGCAGATGTTGGAGAGTTCCTGTTGAAACACAGTTCAAGAGCATCTCCAGTGGTGGCTCGTTGGTCTAGTGGTATGATTCTCGCTTAGGGTGCGAGAGGTCCCGGGTTCAATTCCCGGACGAGCCCCAGTGCTGTATGTGCTTTGTGGTTTACACTTTCAAATGCAAACATCTGTATGAGTCATCTGAACTTAAATGTTTTACCTTAATAATGTCATCAATCAGTTTGGTCCTGATGTGTGACGTTCCACATAAACTATGAAATCCAGGAAATCTTCACAGTCTCAACAGCTAAAAACTGAAGACCAGCACATTACTTCAATGAAGCTATGATGTCATCAACGACATCACCGGCTCTTAGCAGACTTTATAAATAGAACCAGTCCAAAATAAATAAAATTAGTGAGAGACAACCACTGTTTGTGTTCAGATACCTGAAAATAAACTTATATATATGGACAAATTTGTTGGTGCCCTTCTGTTAAATACAGAAAAACCAACACAACCGTCGCTGAAATAACTTGAAACTGACAGAAGCAATAATATGTTAGTTTAGTGTCTGAACTTTCCTCATCCTGCATTTTAATTGGTCTCTCAGAGCTGGACCGCTGATCAGCCGTCACTAGTTCCAGTATAATGACAGGAAAGGATCAGTAGTGAGGAAGAACAGGGGAACCACCAGTATCTCTATAACTTGTAATGCACTTTGGTCGACCACTGCTGTCTTAAAGTGTTTTATACATGAACTTTGATTCCTGGATGGAGCTGCTGCAGAGAGGTGCAGCAAAGTCTTGGTAAAACCCATCATTCATCCTTCCAGACAAGAACTGAACTGGTGCATTTAAAGATCACTAACACATACATGTTACATTTGTGCACCACTCTGGACTTGTATACTAACGTTTTTTTTTTTTTTTTCATGATCATTCTTGTCAGTGTGGACATCGTGCACACCACGTATGTACGATGCACACCAAAACTGGACCTCTGCTTTTAACCCATCAACTAGTTTCACTAGTGAATCCTGGGTCCTCCACGCCCAAGCCCACCACTGTACCACTAGGCCACCACTCCCACAGTTGCAGTTGCAGCATCAAACATCAAACATCCAACATCCAGCATCCAGCATCCAACATCCAGCATCCAACATCCAATATCCAGCATCCAATATCCAGCATCCAGCACCCAACATCCAGCATCCAACATCCAACATCCAGCATCCAACATCCAGCATCCAACAACCAACATCCAGCATCCAACATCCAGCATCCAACATCCATCATCCATCATCCAACATCCAACATCTAATATCCAATATCCAGCATCCAGCATCCAGCATCCAACATCCAACATCCAACATCCAGCATCCAACATCCAACATCCAACATCCAGCATCCAGCATCCAACATCCAGCATCCAACATCCAACATCCAGCATCCAACATCCAGCATCCAACATCCAGCATCCAACATCCAACATCCATCATCCAACATCCAACATCTAATATCCAACATCCAACAGCCAACATCCAGCATCCAACATCCAGCATCCAGCATCCAACATCCAACATCCAATATCCAGCATCCAGCATCCAGCATCCAGAATCCAACATCCAGCATCCAACAGCCAACATCCAGCATCCAACATCCAATATCCAACATCCAGCATCCAACATCGAGCATCCAACATCCAACATCCAGCATCCAACAACCAACATCCAGCATCCAACATGTGTGTGAATGTGTGAATAGGAATTAAGTCACTTTGCAGAGCCTATAAACGGTTAAACTGAATAAATGAAATATATGAGTTGTCCCCACATGACAGATTATGAAACCCCTTTAAAGATGACGTGACTTTCCTCTGTCCATTTGTCTCACTGATACAGGATTGGGGCATGGTGTGACCGGTTTCTTCTTAGAAACTGGGGTGAGGGATGTTGTCTCCTCTTGGGATGATCTCACTGACATCTCAGAATAATTCTGAAATGGACCTCAGCTCTGTCGGTGTGTGACAGAGCTGAGGGTGTTCACAGAACTGATGGACTGTGTTGGACTCCTGCATCCATCTCCCTGCTCAGCCTGCTTACACATAAATGCAGCCGCCTCACTATCATGGCGCAGTTTCATCCAGAAGAATTTGTCTTTTTCCATATTTTCAATACTCTTCCAGTGTGTGTCGATGTCCTGCACGTCCAAATGTCCTTTATCCAAAACAGGGTTGATTTTCCTCTCTTGCAAGGAGAATTTATTTCTTCTTACAGCAACTGGTGCTTGATGTAGATGACGGTTGACATCATCAATTGTGAGCTTCTCTACAACAATGTTTTGTCTGGTTTCCTGTGGAGAATACAGTCTTGCTTCATTTTGCACCAATGCAGCCCTTTCACCCCTCTCTGCATGCAGGGTCCTGGACTCTCTGGTGAAACCATCAGGATGCATCCGATCAGAAACCATCAGGATTTGCTTTCTAGAAAGGCTTCCAGTTTGATTGCCAATGTTGAGATTACACTTGATCCCTTTCTGGAATTGACGATGGTTGCTCATTTCTAAATCTTGTTCTTAAAATACAACTTATACAAGTGGCATTAAATCTGCAAACTTCCTCTCAGTCTGTGTGTGTGTGACTGGTACAGATGCAGGCTTCTTTTCTATGACATATGTAACATGCAACAGAAATGCTGTGATGTCATAAAGAGGAGAACATTCTACATTTGAACAATCTAAAATCTGGTAACATTCCATGTTTCCATGGGTTTCACATGCATAATGTCTTTCTATTTTTTTCAGCCTGTGTCTGATTTCAAGCTTTTATTTGTCAGACAACAGGACATTTATCCATTTCACCTCAGTTAACAGTAAATTGTCTCATTTCCTATTTATTAAACATGACTACGTTTTTTCAGCTGACCATTTATCAACATGTTAGTACCATCAAACTGAAAAAAAGAGTTCATCTTTTGAAAGTATAATGAAATATCTCAGTTTTGACATCTACACATCTACGTAATGATTTATTATTTCATTTATTATATATATATATATATATATATATATATATATATATATATATATATATATATATATATATATATATATATATATATATATATATATATATATATATATATATATATATATGCATTTTAATCTGTAATCAAGGGTTGTTTTTTTTTGTGTTTTTTGTGTGTGCGTATGTGTGTACAGGTGTGTGCAGATGTGTGTACAGGTGTGTGCAGATGTGTGTACAGGTGTGTGCAGATGTGAACCTTCACCGGCCCTAATGACAGTCTAACTATTTTTTTATTGATCTCTAGGTAAGAGGAGGAAAAAGAAAAAGTAAAAATAAGTAAATAAGTAAATAAGTAACTAAATTCTGCCAAAGAGGGCTAAAATCACCGGGAGAGAAATTAGGAATACACTTTTCGTCAAACTCATTTTGACAGGTGCCCTTTGACCCCTGACCCAATTACTTTGAGCTGACGCAGCAATTCAACATAAACTTTATATAAACTTTATATAACTTTGATATAAACTTAATATAAATTTTATATAAATGTATATAACTTTATATAAACTTAATATAAACTTATATAAATTTATATAGATTTAATATAAACTTTATATAGACTTAATATTAACTTTATATAAATTTTATATAGATTTAATATAAACTTTATATAAACTTAATATAAACTTAATATAAACTTTATATAAACTTTATATAAACTTTATATAAATTTTAATAAGAAAATGACTCTGTAAAACCACCGATCGCAGGATGAAGACTTGGATTTCCAGAGCGCGCTGAACTTAGTTCCGGTCATTGGAGGTTCTTCAGGCTCTGCAGACCCTAACGCTTCGTGCATTTTTGATGGCTTTGCCCTCGGTGTTTACAGAGTCATTTTCTGCTTCTTCTTCTACTTCTTCCGAGTTGTCCTGAGCCGCATCGTCAGTCTGAGCACGGACCAGTCGTTGGAAGTTAATGCCGCCGACATCAACAAGCATCCGGATGGATCCGCACCGTCTCTCTGGTACATCCGTAGCTCCCCCTGCTGGTACACGAAGACGTAGCAGGAATGTTTATATAAAGTTTATATAAAGTTTATGTTGAATTGCTGCGTCAGCTCAAAGTAATTGGGGTCAGGGGTCAAAGGGCACCTTTCAAAATGAGTTGGACGAACAGTGTATTCCTCTTCTCTCTTGCCTTCACCTGTTTGTATGGATGTCTGTTGGATATTTGCTGACATCCTGACCTGCAGTCCTCATCCCTGTGGATCACCAACTATCCATATATCACCCAGATACACACAGAAGTCTTATCGGTCTACTGCTGATAGATAATTTCACTATTGTATCCTGTCTTGTACCTTTGATGGTGTCTCTATGTCTCTATTCTTTCTTTACTTCCTGCTCTACCCGGCTGGTCTTCAGCAGGAGGGTCCCCCCCTTATGATCCAGGTCCTGATCCAGGTTTCTCCCCTCCT
>JABWDQ010000402.1:0-20427 GCA_014839995.1 Xenentodon cancila
CCCCCCCCCCCCCCCCCCCCACACACACACACACACACACATTTAAAAATTTAAAAATTATTGGTTTGGACCACCCAACATGTTAGTCCACTCAGCTGTTCCATTTCACTGAACGTCAAGCCCGGGTTTTCCTGGTTGTCTACAACATTTCGCTGCACACAAGCATGAACAAAGGTGTCCAGCAGCCACTCATCCACGTCCCTGTCCTGAAGTTAACGGCTGAAGTTAAATGTGAGTGCAGCTCAAAAGCTCAAACAGGAGGAGGTAACGTCAGATCAATAACCATCTCAGATCTCCAGATAAAAGTCTATTCTTCTGTTACATGATCTCAAAGTTCACCCCGTGACACGTTAAAGTGATGTCACAGTTAAATAAACAATGGACACTTAGTTGGAAGCTATGGCCTGTTTTCTTCACATTACAGTAATAAAGATGAGAGGTTCTTTATTTTTGGATGACAATCAGTTTGTGACATCTGTGATAAAAGCCAGTCCCAACTCTTCACAGGACATTTTTGTTTGTTTCTCTATGGGAACGTTAGCTGGTTAGTCCATGTTAGAAGAGCCACGACTAGTTTAACGATTCAACAATGACAATTAACAATCAAAGATTTGATTTCTACAGCTCCAGCGTCCACTCTGACTGTGTTTACTGATCACCTGTTTTGGAGATGTGAGATTTGAAAATGCGTATTGTGACCATGTGATCAGAATATAGAATTGACTTCGATCCGCTACGTCTACTATGAGAACGCAGAGCGCCATCTGCTGGTTTTCTGATAATCAGCAAGTAGGGAATGTCATCCAAAGTTTATTGGGAGTTTAGTATTTTTAGTGTTTCAGTATTTGCTGCATAAAACATGTTTTAATCATTAACACGACATTATTAATTTCTAAAATTCAGATGATGAGACGGCTGGATTCAAGGTGAACAACCATTAATGAAGCTAAACCAAAGATTATTTATTTATTTAATTTAATGACTTTTTAATTTTTGGACTTTTTAAAGCTCTTTTCTTAAAGTTATTAACGGAAAAACAATGATTGATCCATGTCGGTGTCGGAAAGTAGGTTGATGCTCAGAGTCAGATGCAGGTCAGCACACACCTGCCTGTGACAGGTGCATGCTGGGACGGCGGAGAGAGTTCGCTGCTGAGGTGAGAGCTGAAGGAGTTGCGTAGTTATCACTGGAGAGTGGTGTCCTAGTGGTTACAGTGGTGTTGGGCGTGGAGGACCCAGGTTCAAGCCCAGGCTGCCCACAATGGAAAATCACTGATCAAGGCCCTTAACTCCCAATTGCTCCCCGGGGCGCTGCCCTGCTAGCAGCCCCACTGCTCACTAGTGAAACTAGTTGATGGGTTAAAAGCAGAGACTAATTTCGGTGTACATCGTACATACAGCGTGTGCACGATGTCCACACTGACAAGAAAGGGAAGAAAAAAAAAACGATGCTGATCATCTCAGAGGTTTATGGAGCATCATTCTAGACTCCTGACCTGACCTGAGCATGCTCAATGGAGCAGAGAAAGAGCAAGCCTTTGGCAGGAAGTGACCTCCATCAGGTGTCGTGTCTGGAACCGCCCCCACTCTTTATAGTCGATACTTTCATTGTCGCGTCTGAATTTAACATTTAATCCCTGTATAATGCACCGATCAGTCCAGCAACCACACCAATAGAAACTGAGATCACTCATGAATGCAGCTAGAAGTGTAACTGCTCTAGAAAATAAAGTGACATTACATGGTTGCTTAATAATAACCGCCTGCTTAATGGTAGCGAATATCCATCCATCCATTATCTATACCCGCTTTATCTGTTTCCGGGTCACGGGGGTCTGTCGGAGCCTATCCCGACGCATATCAGGCGAAAGGCAGGGGTACACCCTGGACAGGTCGCCAGTCTATCCAGGGCCACATACAAACAACCAATCACACTCACATTCACACCTAGGGAGAATTTAGAAAGATCAATGAACCTATGGTAGCGAATATAAAGACATTTAATAAACAACTGCTTATTTATTCATTTGCAGAATTGAAGGGCATCAAACTACATCTGGCAGAATAACTTGTGATGTCAGTAAATATAAGCTTTTTATTATTTGGTACAAGATGAAATGTAATGTGCATACTTTTGTTACAAAGTTTGTGTTTCACTGAGTGAGGGGTATAAAAGAAGGACACCCCTTTAAATCAGCTGTACCATGTGACTCTGTAGCGCGCACACCTGTAATTATTTAAATGGGAGACAGGTGTGTACCAAGGAGGAAAAAAAGGGCAAGAAGGGTGGTTGTATGGCAGATGTGGCACCAGGAGTGAGCTGCAGCCACCGAACCAGGATCCTTGCATGGGGACGTCACGCAGTCCACCACAGGGGGAGCCGAGGATACCGCATTAGAAAACCGCACCTGGCTGGCGCATCAGCCCGACCCTCTACAGCAAACGCCGGGAGGAGCGGAGAACTCCGACCTCCGTCCAGATCAGATCGAGGGTGGATTACGTGCTCTGCAGATCCGGTGAGAGCGTTTCAGTTTTTTGGTTATTTTTGAAGGGGGTATACCACTAAGCAGCGATCGCATTTTTTTTTTTGTTGTTCACTTCTTACAGCTGATTTTTTTTTTTTTGATTTTGGAAAATCAGCTATTTATCAGTTGTAAATACAGATTTGGACGGAATCGGAAAAGAACTTGGTTTTGGCACAGTTGAACTTTCTGGATACCTTGCATGGACAAGGGGGGGATCAACACGGGAGTCATAATGGTTGGGGCGATTGGCTGACTTCATATTATACGGTGTATGTGATATAGGAATTAAACGGTGTGGGATGTCTTTCCTGTTGTACTCAACATTCTTTGCAAAGCCTTCTTAGAACCCTTTTGTAAGTGGTAACGCTGTCCTTGAAGGAAATTATTGGGCTGATTGTTACAGATGGTGGCCAGTATGGGGGGGTCTGACAAGGTAATTTTTTTTGCAGTTAGATTATTGGTGATGCATTCACAGAATTGTGTTCACACGGCATTTAGTTTCCATTGTGGTAGGCATTGTCTATTGGTTTAAAAAAAAAAAAGTTACAAGCCCCCCCCCCCTTTTTTTTTTTTTTTTTTTTGCACAAAAGTAGTACGGCTGACAGATGTTATATCACTGGTGAAATATGATGAATCTCAGTCGGAGGTATTGGAGGCAACACCAGGGCTTCTACACCTACATCAGGGCCGGGGCCTAGTGACCCGCACCATTTTTTTTTTTTTTTTTTTTCCTTCCCTTTCTTGTCAGTGTGGACATCGTGCACACGCTGTATGTACGATGCACCGAAATTAGTCTCTGCTTTTAACCCATCAACTAGTTTCACTAGTGAGCAGTGGGGCTGCTAGCAGGGCAGCGCCCCGGGGAGCAGTTGTAACCCCTAGGCCACCACTCCCTCATGAACCAAGGAGAGAGGCATGGGTCACTAGAAGAAATCCTGTGAGCAAGGTGACGTCCCTGATCAGTTCACTTTATATTTCAGAACTAGAGGGGGAGGAGCAAACTGTTGATGAGGAAAACACGACTTGCCTCACTCCTCCAGCACTTGCATCCATCACCACTGATTTACGGATGTCAGAGACCGAGTAAATATCCTTGAGACAGACTTTCAAGATTCCATTAATAGCACATTGAATCGAGAGGATGGCATCAGAACTTATGTGGACAGAAGGGTGGAAGTGCTTGAACGGGGCATGACATCCATGCTTAAATTGTTTGAGGAACAATTAGTGGAATGTTTAAAGAGGCGTGATGACAAGTGGAAAGCAGAAATGTGACAGCTGAAGTGTGCCAGCCTGGTTTCTCTCCATAGACCTATTCCACGCCCAAGGGCTACATTGCATCCACCTCAATTCAATTTTCAATTCAATTTTAATTCAATTTTATTTATATAGCGTCTATTACAACACAAGTTGTCTCTAGGCGCTTTCCAGACACCCAGAACATGAACCTGAGCAATTATTACATAAACAGCGGCAGGTAAAAACTCCCCTAGTGGAAGAAAAACCTTAAGCCAAACAGTGGCAAGGAAAAACTCCCCTTTAAGAGGGAAGAAACCTGGACCAGGACCTGGATCATGAGGGGGGACTGTCCTGCTGAAGACCAGCCGGGTAGAGCAAGAAATAAGAAAGAATAGAGACATAGAGACACCGTCAAAGGTACAAGACAGGATACAATAGTAACTATCATCAGTAGTCCAATTAGACTTCTGTGAATATGGGTGATATATGGAAAGACGGTGATACAAGGGGATGAGGACTGCAGGTCGGGATGTCAGCAAGCATCCAACAGACATCCACACAGACAGGTGGAGGCAGACACTGGGATGGTCAGAGGTGGGACTGCAGGTCAGCAAGCAGCTCCTGAGGTTCTGGTCTGCAGAACATGTACAGAAGAGGAGAAGAAGGGCCAGACAAGCACAAAAAACTACCAGAACAATGGACCACAATTAAGTTTATGGGATATTGTTAATAACTGAGGGTTGAGGTGAAGCAGAGACAGAGAAGGTAAAGATAAACAGAGGAGGTGAAAGGCACCACTCAGTGGATCATGTTGGTGCCCCCCTGCAGCAGAGGCCTACAGCAGCATATCTACACCGAAGCTGTTTAAGATGAGCTGCTCTAATCTGGTCCTGCAGCTGCAGCTTTGACTACTGGGCCTGACACATTAAGGTACTAAATGTACACTAACTATATGCTTTATTAAACAGAAATGTTTTAAGTTTAGTTTTAAAGGTGGAGGTGGTGTCAGCCTCCTTAACCTAAACTGGAAGTTGGTTCCAGAGTGATGGTTCCTGATAACAGAAAGCCGTCCTCCAGATCTACATCTGGATCTTCTAGGAACTACGAGTAAACCTGCACCCTGAGAACGGAGAGCTCTATTAGGAACGTACGGTTCTATCAGGTCTTGTAAATATCGCAGCGCTAGGCCATTTTGGACTTTATATGCCAGTAATAAAATGTTGAATTGGATTCTAAATTTTACAGGGAGCCAATGGAGGGAAGCTAAAACTGGAGAGACGTGGTCTCTTACAAACCTTTTACAAACCTGATTAATCTGCTGTTTAAATGACAAATCCTGATTGAATATAACGCCAAGGTTTCTCTCAGTTTTACTGGAGGCCATCACAACACCATCTAATCCCTTCCTAAGCTGTTTGGGACCACAAACAACAACTTCTGTTTTATCAGAATTTAGTAGCAAAAAATTTCTGGACATCCAGTCCTTGATGTCCTTAAGACACATCTGAAGTGTCTGATGGTTCTGTTTCATCTTCATAGACAAATACAGCTGCGTATCATCAGCATAACAATGAACATTAATGCCGTGGTTCCAGATAATACTTCCCAAGGGCTGCATGTATAAACTGAACAGGATTGGCCCTAGAACTGAACCCTGCGGGACACCATAGCAGACCCTCGTCTGTACTGAAGAAACCTCATGAACATGAACAAACTGGAATCTATCAGACAGATATGATTTAAACCAACCTAGAGCTGTCCCTTTAATCCCAACAACATACTCTAGTCTCTGCAGTAAAATGCTGTGATCTATAGTATCAAAACAGCACTGAGGTCCAGCAGAACCAGTATGGACACTGATCCATCATCTGAGGTCCAGCAGAACCAGTATGGACACTGATCCATCATCTGAGGTCCAGCAGAACCAGTATGGACACTGATCCATCATCTGAGGTCCAGCAGAACCAGTATGGACACTAACCCATTATCTGAGGCCATAAGAAGGTCATTCGGGACTCGAACCAGTGCTGTTTCTGTGCTATGATGCATCTGAAGCCTGACTGAAAAATTTCAAATAGATCATTTCTATACAAATGCTCACACAGCTGGCTTGCAACTACCCTTTCCAGAATTTTAGAGATAAATGGAAGGTTGGAAATTGGTCTATAGTTAGCTAAAATGTCTGGGTCAAGAGAGGGTTTTTTAAGTAATGGTTTGATTACTGCGACTTTAAAAGCCTGTGGTACATATCCTAAGACCAGGGACAAGTTGATCTGTTTCAGTATTGTCGGTCCAATAAGAGAGAAAACATTTTTGAGTAGTCGAGTTGGGATTGGGTCTAACAGACATGTGGATGATTTAGATCCATTGACGACTGAGGTCAGCTCAGAGAGGTCAACAGGAACAAAACAGTCTAGAGTCAGGTCAGGGAGGTCTACAGGAACAAAACAGTCTAGAGTCAGGTCGGAGCATAAGGGAGTCGCCGAGGTTGAAGAAATTCCCACAGCCACTGCCGGGAGGGCCTGGCCGATTTCCTCTCTAATCCTCATGGCCGCTCCACTCAGGCTCAAGCCGGTAGTCCTTTGGATCCTACTTCTTCCAGTGTTTTCAGACAAACTCCTACCCCTTTTGACATGGACATGCAAAGTATGCGCCTGCAACCAGAGGCAACGTTCCTCCTCACCTCTCCATCATGGCCACTCCTTTGGATGCTTCCTACAGCCAAACCCCTTCCGGGTCACCTGTGGTCTAAGCTAAACCAGCTATCCAGATGGATTTCCCATCCTTCAGTGGGTCCAGAGAGGTGGCTGATGTTCTAAACTTTGTGGAAGGCTGTGAAACCTTCTTCGCAGTTCGGCCATTGACGGCTGTAGAGCTCCTGGGGGCCCTTCCCAGCGTTCTTAAAGGACCGGCACATAGCTGGTGGTCAGTGGAAAAAGCCATGTGCATAACTGGTCTGAGTTTAAGGTCGCTTTTCAGGCTGCTTTCTTACCTCCTGATTACCTCTCAGCAGTAGAAGAAAAGCTAAGGGACATGGTACAGTTACCGGATCAGTGTCTGAGGGATTTTGCTTATGACTACACAGCAAAAATTGGAGTGTTAAAATTTCAGGGTTAAACGTTTTAGAGTTGATTTTAACTCTAAGAGTATTTTTACTATTTTTAGTGTAAAATGTTAGTCAGCGCAGGTGTAGTTTTACAGAGTTGATTACATTGGTGTTACTCCAACTCCTTATTTGATATGAAATAACACCGTGTGTGTTGTTCAGAGTTAAGTGTTAGATGTTGGAGTTCGATAACTCCACAGTTGTCATCGTTTAACTCCTCACGGACACAATCAGGCCCCGCCCAAACACGTCAGCTCGGAAATTTCTGGAGTTTGCGCCGTTTTCTGCCAGAAGTCCGCCAGCATTGCCGCGTTGATGAAACGGTAAGTAATGTCATATCATTTAAGCTTCATACATCTAAAATAGCGTTTTGAACGACTTAAAATACTAGCGAACGTCAGCTGGTAATATTCTCGCAAGACTGTTATGACCGCACAGCATTTTAAATGTTCAGAACCACCGAAATGTATGTGCCGTTTTACGGGTTTCATAGCTTTCCCGGGAGATGATAGTTTTCAGAGTCGGGAAATGGCGGGCGAGGGAGAGGGGCGAGTTGGGCTTTTTAGCCACTTGCATCACTTTTTTACTTCTCACTCAACTGTCATGACCATGACACCTGTTTTTCTACCGTTTTATTTATTTATTAAGTCACATGTGCTGGCCAAATCTACTTTGGGTAAATGTGTAGAGCTCTCAAATGAAGATGCCTAAATATACCGGTCATAAATTAGTTTGGCAATTAACGTTGTCAGTGACCATAGTTTTAAAAAGTGTTGTTCTACAGTTATACAAGAGTGATTCACCTTTTAACTTCTTCTTTTTTTTTTTTCCTCAGTTCAGAATGCTGGTTCAGGTCAAGTACAACCATCTGCAAAAACATGTGAAGCTGGATTGTATTGAAGGGCAGTATGATTTTGTTCAGTTAAATGAAAAAGGTATGTTGACTTAATAAACGCAGTGAGTTTCATTGAAAATGTCTTCAAAATAGTAAAGGATGTTAACCACAAAAGCCAATTCATTTTTCATCTTCAGTTATTGAGAGATTTTGCTTACCACACGATGCAGATATTGTGTACAAAGATGCAACAGGCACAGAAGTAGATGAGGAAATATTCAGTGACCTCATTGGACAAGGCAATGTCGTGCTGACTGCTTTCTCAAGTGATGGTGAGTTTTATTGTTTGTGTGTGTGTGTGTGTGTGTGTGTTTTTTTTTAACGTTCAAATACTGACGTTTAGGAATATAGCTTAGTGCAGTGCATGCAGTTAGTAGGAATATAGCTTGGCACATGCACTAGAAAGAACTAGTACAAACTGACAAGAAAACAGCCTTTTTGTAGTGGCCACGTTCAAAATATATACAAATACACGTACATCACAATAAGCTTTAGCATATCTTTTTACATCTAACAAAGAGCAATAAAAGGATTTTTTGGGGGGGGGGGGGGTGTTTTTTGATTGTTTGTGTGTCTGGGGGGGGGCAATGAATTGGCTATAGCTTTATAAATACACCTGAAAGATGAGGTATAAATGTCTGTTTTGTCAATGTTTTATTGAATACCTAATTTCTATTTCAATATTTGAAGTATTTTCTGAGACCTTGTCTGGATCTGAGATGTCTGATACCAGCAGCAGCTCTGGTGCATCAGCAAAAACTCTCCTTGATGATCTCCCCTCTAAGAAACAAAGAGTTGAGGACACTACTTCTGCTGTGTCTGCCAAACTGGTTAGTGGAAAACTTGATAATGTGCACCTCCATTCAGAAGTCTTGCATTTAATGTATGGTTGTTCATATTAGTTGGTGGAAGATGTCCTAAAAATCAACTCTGGTGGCGAAGAAGTACTCCGTGAGTATGAGGAAACAAAAACTAACAGATGCCATGCGAAGACAAATGGTTAACATGGGTAGGTGTGTTTTTGGCTTTTACTATTTATAATAAATAGTTGCAAATACAGTGCTGATTTTTCAAGTAATTTGACATTTTCTTTCAGGCATCATGCCCCTAAAGCCATCAGAGAGCAGTCTGCTCCTGGAATTGTGATGCTGTTTACCTCTCTGAAGGATCCATATTCTCAAAAAGGCTATGTAATGTCACTTCTTCCTTTTGCGTCACAAATTCATGTCAGATTTGGATGCTATGACTAATTATGACATGATTAAAACCAAACTTTTATTTCAGGAACACTTCTATGATGCTGCCAGTAACACTGGATACTTAGCTTGGCGTTTGAAAACGGTCCAAAGAAAGATGCGTCGGAGTGTCACTGCACCAAGTAGTCCTGTTAGGAGTTCTCCTGGAGGACCACAATGCCAAAGAACTACAACTGTTGAAGGGCAGCTTGATGGTGACGCTTGTCAGGAGGCCATGTCTTTGCTCAACCATACCACAGACAGGTCTGTCATTTTACAAATGATGAGAAAGACCTTTAAGCATCGTCAGAAACTTGTCAGTGATCCAGCCAGAACAGTGGATATCCTCTCAACCTTTCCAAGATTCTTGGATACAAAAGGATTGGTAAGTTAGGAATTACTGGTCTTCCACAGATTTGGAGTGTTTCTTTTGTTTGTTTGTTTTGGGGTGTTAAAATAGCTTCTCTCTTTAAGGTGGATCAAGACTTTGCTCTTCTTTTTGGTGACGAGACATCATCTAGGCTGCTGCAGAAATGGGACAGATTCTTCAAGCCAAATATAATCAAAGAGGCCAAGCAACTCACTTCATCACCAGAGTTGAATCAGTTGGTTCTGTCAGCAGAAAGCCCCCAAGAAAGTGATCTTGATGGAACAAGAGGTCAGTTGTAATTGATGAGCTTTTAACTATATTAGTCTCACACAGTAAATGTAATGTGTTTAACACTGAAATACAGAGAAATGGCAATTGTAAGGGATGATTTTTAAAATGTTTTTTCTGTGTATTCATGAAAGTTTTACAGGTTTGAATCTAGGAAAAATTGGCACATCACTCATGTTTTTAATTGCTTTTTGCCTTTAGTGTATGACCAAGAAATGGCATCTCTTTTGTTACTGATAGATCTCCTTCCACCGCCACCTGGAGGACCAAAGTCTCCAAAGATCAGTCCCTGCGATGCAACTCAAAGACTTGTAGTGTTTCATAAGGTAGTGACATTATAGAACAGAAAAATAAGTTGATTCTTCTAACAATTTAGTTGTCCAGTGTTAAATTACCACTTGAGTAATCAGTAATTGCAGTTCTTGTCTGATGTTTATTGTTACCATCTCTATCCTAGTCTTGTAGCAGTTTGGAGGAGCATCTTGACAGACACCAGCGTCAACATCCATACCTCCTTGCTGTTGGACGTCAGAAAAGCAAGATTGACAGCTTCTACGTGACCTTTGACAAGCATCTCATCCCATGCCAGGCAAACCGCTCTTTGGGAGCATTTGATGAACTTTTCAAGGCACATTTTGTATTTAACTTGTCTTACGACGGTGCACTTGTAAACTTCTACACATTTATGCAAACAACTGTGTTTAACATTGATGTGGGGAAGATGCTCATTGTAAAAATGTACGATATTAGATTTCACAAGCCATTTGATATTCAAAATTCATATGGAATCGCAGATGAGAGCTTGTACATCATACCCACTTTTTCAATGTTTTAATCTAAGGCAAAGGTTAATAAATGTTTTTGTAGAAAATATTTTGCCCATTGGAATTTATTTAACACCTTTTCAGTGTAAGGTAAACAGGGTATGAAGTTAAATGAACCCTTTTTAAAGAGTTTACATGGAACTCTCAGTGTTAATTTTGAATCCTACTTTTTGTTGATTTAACACATGAGGGAGTTAAAAGAAGCAACTCTGGCCAAGTGTTAAATGCTTTACTATTTTAAAAGTGTTAATTTAACTCTAGAAAGTGTGGAGCTATATAAACCCTCAAAAAGTGTTAAAAACAACTCCTATAGAGTTGATTTAACACTTTACTTTTTGCTGTGTACCGTGTTCTGTGTCTCCGTTGGAAGCCGGACATCCCTGAGATGGAATTGGTTCGCAAAATCCTGAATATTGCAATCCCAGAATCGCTGGCTGTCTCCGAGGCACCGTGACAACCGTAGTCCAGTTGGTTCAGATTGGGACCCTGGTGAAGAACTGCACTTCATCTAAGGAATACTGGGGAAAGGTGGATCTGCAAGAGGCCAAGGAAAGGGGAGTAAATAGGACACAGTAACAACTAGCCCAATAACTTCCTTAAAAAGGACAATGTTACCACGTTAAAGGCCTTTAAGAAGGCTTTGTAAAGAATACTGACTAAAACAAGAAAGATTTCACGCAGTTTAATTCCAATATCATGTACAGGCCTTAAGTTATGAATCTGACAAATCACCCAAACAATGACTCCCGTATTGATTCCCCCTTGGTCCATAAGATGTATCCGAAAAGTTCAATCGTGCCAAAAACCCAAGTTCTTTTCCCGTTCCGTCCACTCAGTATTTATCACCGACAAGCAGCAGATTTCCCAAAGTCTACCAAAATAATCCATCTGCTGTGTAGAAGGGAAATCACAAAACCAAAATGCGATCGCTGCTTAGTGGTATACCACTGCCAAACAAAAATCACCAAAACGGCAACGCTCTCACCGGATCGGCGGTGCCTGTAATCCCCTTTGCGTTGATCTGGATGAAGGTCGGAGTTCTCCGCTCCTACCGGCGTTTCCTGTAGAGGGTTCACCTGGTGCACAGCCCAGGTGCGGTTTTCTAATGGCATTACCCTCGGCTCCCACCCGGGAATGGAATGCCAATGCGCCCTTTTGCTAAGGTCCAAAGGTGTTTGGTGGCTCTCACTTACTCCTTGTGCCACCCTTGTCACACACACACACCCTCCTGTTGAGTCCACACCTGTCTCCCATTTCCATAATTGCAGGTGTGCCTGCCCCATAGTCACGTTGCACTGATTTAAAGGGATATCCTTCTTTTCTACCCCTTTCCCAGTGAGACACAAACGGTATATACAATGTGGTGCCACTTACATTGATATAAAAAAAAACAAAACAAACATTTACTGACATGGATACATAAATGTGACAGCGTCCCAACAGGACAAAGTGCCCTCTAATGATGCCAGGAAGTTTGGTGATGAAGTTGTGGTGGTACATCCTGGCACAAGGTCACCAATGTCTCTTCTGCATGTTCCAGTGGCTGTGAGGGGCAAGCAATGCCAGGCTGTGTTGGACTCACGGTGCATGTTTTCACTCATGCGACAAAGCCTCTGGCTGGAGCTTGCTCGCGAAGGAGAACAATTGAGGCTGTGTGAGAACAAAAGTTTCGCCCTGGCCAATGGGAAGACGTATGGTGGAATTAAACGGTGTGGAATGTCTTTCCTGTTGTACTCAACATTCTTTGCAAAGCCTTCTTAGAACCCTTTTGTAAGTGGTAACGCTGTCCTTGAAGGAAATTATTGGGCTAAGTGTTACAAACTGTCTGGTGGAATAATGTGACGCTGTCACATTTATTTATGTGACAGCGATAGATATTTATTATGCATGGAAAGATAGTCTAATAGTATATAAAAAAGCGCTTTGCAATGCTAGAACAGCCTATTATTCAGTGTTGATAGAGGATAATAAAAATAACCCACGTTTTCTGTTCAGCACTGTAGCCAGGCTGACAAACAGCCACAACTCTGTTGAGCCGTGCATCCCTGCAGCTCTCAGTAGTGAAGACTTTATGAGCTTCTTTAGCAATAAAATTGTCAGAATTAGAGAGGAAATCGGCCAGGCCCACCCGGCAGTGGCTGTGGGCAGTTCTTCAACTTCGGCGACTCCCTTATGCTCTGACCTGACTCTAGACTGTTTGGTTCCTCTAGACCTCCCTAACCTGACTCTAGACTGTTTGGTTCCCGTAGACCTCCCTGACCTGACTCTAGACTGTTTGGTTCCTGTAGACCTCCCTGAGCTGACCTCAGTCATCAATAGATCTAAATCATCCCTACTCGACTACTTAAAAATGTTTTCTCTCTTATTGGACCGACAATACTGAAACAGATCAACTTGTCCCTGGTCTTGGGATATGTGCCACAGGTTCTTAAAGTCGCAGTAATCAAACCTTTACTTAAAAAACCCTCTCTTGACCCAGACATTTTATCTAATTATAGACCGATTTCCAACCTTCCATTTATCTCTAAAATTCTGGAAAAGGTCGTTGCAGCAGCTGTGTGAACATTTGTATAGAAATGATCTATTTGAAGTTCTTCAGTCAGGGTTCAGATGCATCATAGCACAGAAACAGTACTGGTTCCAGTCTCCAATGACCTTCTTATGGACTCAGATACTGGATTAGTGTCCATACTGGTTCTGCTGGACCTCAGATAATAGGTTAGTGTCCATACTGGTTCTGCTGGACCTCAGATGATGGATTAGTGTCCATACTGGTTCTGCTGGACCTCATATAATGGATCAGTGTCCATACTGGTTCTGCTGGACCTCAGATAATGGATTAGTGTCCATACTGGTTTTCCTGGACATCAGATAATGGATCAGTGTCCATACTGGTTCTGCTGGACCTCAGATAATGGATTAGTGTCCATACTGGTTCTTCTGGACCTCAGATGATGGATTAGTGTCCATACTGGTTCTGTTGGACCTCAGATAATGGATCAGTGTTCATACTGGTTCTGCTGGACCTCAGATAATGGATTAGTGTCCATACTGGTTTTCCTGGACATCAGATAATGGATTAGTGTCCATACTGGTTCTGCTGGGCCTCAGATGATGGATCAGTGTCCATACTGGTTCTGCTGGGCCTCAGATGATGGGTTAGTGTCCATACTGGTTCTGCTGGACCTCAGATAATGGATTAGTGTCCATACTGGTTCTGCTGGACCTCAGATAATGGATTAGTGTCCATACTGGTTCTGCTGGACCTCAGTGCTGTTTTGATACCATAGATCACAGCATTTTACTGCAGAGGCTAGAGTATGTTGTTGGGATTAAAGGGACAGTTCTAGATTGGTTTAAATCAGATCTGTCTGATAGATTCCAGTTTGTTCATGTTCATGAGGTTTCTTCAGTACAGACGAGGGTCTGCTATGGTGTCCCGCAGGGTTCAGTTCTAGGGCCAATCTTGTTCAGTTTATACATGCAGTCCTTAGGAAGTATTATCTGGAACCACGGCATTAATTTTCATTGTTATGCTGATGATACGCAGCTGTATCTGTCTATGAAGATGAAACAGAACCATTAGACAAACTTCAGATGTGTATTAAGGACATCAAGGACTGGATGTCCAGAAATGTTTTACTTCTAAATTCTGATAAAACAGAGGTTGTTGTTCGTGGTCCAAACACCTCAGGAAGGGTTTAGATGGTGTTGTGATGACCTCCAGTAAAACTGTGAGAAACCTTGGAGTTATATTCAATCAGAATTTGTCATTTAAACAGCAAATTAATCAGGTTTGTAAAACTGCGTTTTTCCACCTCCGTAATATCTCAAAGATCAGGAGCATCCTCTCCCAGAGTGATGCTGGAAAACTAGTTCACACGTTTGTATCTTCTAGACTAGATTACTGTAACGTGTTGTTGGCTGGATGTCCAAGTAATTCTCTGAAGATCCTCCAGATGATCCAAAATGCAGCAGCGCGAGTGCTGACAGGAACCAACAAGAGGGACCACGTCTCTCCAGAGTTCACTTCCCTCCATTGGCTCCCCGGAAAACTCAGAATTCAATTCAACATTTTATTACTTGTGTATAAAGTCCTAAACATCCAAACTCCTGGTTTTCAAGACCTGATGGTTCCTCATGTTCCTAACAGAGTTCTCCGTTCTCAGAGTGCAGGTTTACTTGTAGTTCCTAGAAGATCCAGATGTAGATCTGGAGGACGGTCTTCTGTTATCAGGAACCATCACTATGGAACCAACTTCCAGTTGGGTGAAGGAGGCTGACACCACCTCCACCTTTAAAACCAAACTTCAAACGTTTGTGTTCAGTAAAACATCTAGTTGGTGTAAACTTTAGTGTGTCAGGACCAGTAGTCACAGATTCTGATCAGTTTGTCTACATCCTGATCAGTTTGATAAACTGCCTCTGGTTTGAAGACAGCCTCTGGTGCACTCCTGGGGATTACTTAAAAATCCCTCTCTTGACCCAGACATTTTAGCTAATTATAGACCAATTTCCAACCTTCCATTTATCTTTAAAATTCTGGAAAAGGTCGTTGCAGCAGCTGTGTGACCATTTGTATAGAAATGATCTATTTGAAGTTCTTCAGTCAGGGTTCAGATGCATCATAGCACAGAAACAGTACTGGTTCCAGTCTCCAATGACCTTCTTATGGTCTCAGATGATGGATCAGTGTCCATACTGGTTCTGCTGGACCTCAGATGATGGATTAGTGTCCATTCTGGTTCTTCTGGACCTCAGATGATGGATTAGTGTCCATACTGATTCTGCTGGACCTCAGATAATGGATTAGTGTCCATACTGGTTTTCCTGGACATCAGATAATGGATCAGTGTCCATACTGGTTCTGCTGGACCTCAGATAATGGATTAGTGTCCATACTGGTTTTCCTGGACATCAGATAATGGATTAGTGTCCATACTGGTTCTGCTGGGCCTCAGATGATGGATAAGTGTCCATACTGGTTCTGCTGGACCTCAGATAATGGATTAGTGTCCATACTGGTTCTTCTGGACCTCAGATGATGGATTAGTGTCCATACTGGTTCTGCTGGACCTCAGATAATGGATCAGTGTCCATACTGGTTCTGCTGGACCTCAGATGATGGATCAGTGTCCATACTGGTTCTGCTGGACCTCAGATAATGGATTAGTGTCCATACTGGTTTTCCTGGACATCAGATAATGGATCAGTGTCCATACTGGTTCTGCTGGACCTCAGATAATGGATTAGTGTCCATACTGGTTTTCCTGGACATCAGATAATGGATTAGTGTCCATACTGGTTCTGTTGGGCCTCAGATGATGGGTTAGTGTCCATACTGGTTCTGCTGGACCTCAGATAATGGATCAGTGTCCATACTGGTTCTGCTGGACCTCAGATAATGGATTAGTGTCCATACTGGTTCTGCTGGGCCTCAGATGATGGGTTAGTGTCCATACTGGTTCTGCTGGACCTCAGATAATGGATTAGTGTCCATACTGGTTCTGCTGGACCTCAGATGATGGATTAGTGTCCATACTGGTTCTGCTGGACCTCAGATAATGGGTTAATGTTCATACTGGTTCTGCTGGACCTCAGATAATGGGTTAATGTTCATACTGGTTCTGCTGGACCTCAGATGATGGATTAGTGTCCATACTGGTTCTGCTGGACCTCAGTGCTGTTTTGATACTATAGATCACAGCATTTTACTGCAGAGACTAGAGTATGTTGTTGGGATTAAAGGGACAGTTCTAGATTGGTTTAAATCAGATCTGTCTGATAGATTCCAGTTTGTTCATGTTCATGAGGTTTCTTCCGTACAGACGAGGGTCTGCTATGGTGTCCCGCAGGGTTCAGTTCTAGGGCCAATCTTGTTCAGTTTATACATGCAGCCCTTGGGAAGTATTATCTGGAACCACGGCATTAATGTTCATTGTTATGCTGATGATACGCAGCTGTATCTGTCTATGAAGATGAAACAGAACCATCAGACACTTCAGATGTGTCTTAAGGACATCAAGGACTGGATGTCCAGAAATGTTTTACTTCTAAATTCTGATAAAACAGAGATTTTTGTTCGTGGTCCAAACACCTCAGGAAGGGTTTAGATGGTGTTGTGATGACCTCCAGTAAAACTGTGAGAAACCTTGGAGTTATATTCAATCAGGATTTGTCATTTAAACAGCAGATTAATCAGGTTTGTAAAACCGCGTTTTTCCACCTCCGTAATATCACAAAGATCAGGAGCATCCTCTCCCAGAGTGATGCTGGAAAACTAATTCACACGTTTGTATCTTCTAGACTAGATTACTGTAACGTGTTGTTGGCTGGATGTCCAAGTAATTCTCTGAAGATCCTCCAGATGATCCAAAATGCAGCAGCGCGAGTGCTGACAGGAATCAACAAGAGAGACCACGTCTCTCCAGAGTTCACTTCCCTCCATCGGCTCCCCGGAAAACTCAGAATTCAATTCAACATTTTATTACTTGTGTATAAAGTCCTAAACATCCAAACTCCTGGTTTTCAAGACCTGATGGTTCCTCATGTTCCTAACAGAGTTCTCCGTTCTCAGAGTGCAGGTTTACTTGTAGTTCCTAGAAGATCCAGATGTAGATCTGGAGGACGGTCTTCTGTTATCAGGAACCATCACTATGGAACCAACTTCCAGTTTAGGTGAAGGAGGCTGACACCACCTCCACCTTTAAAACCAAACTTCAAACGTTTGTGTTCAGTAAAACATCTAGTTGGTGTAAACTTTAGTGTGTCAGGACCAGTAGTCACAGATTCTGATCAGTTTGTCTACATCCTGATCAGTTTGATAAACTGCCTCTGGTTTGAAGACAGCCTCTGGTGCACTCCTGGGTGCACTGGAACATCAAATGCTTCTGGGTGGATGCTGGAGGACATAAAAAGACAAACGTAGACAATGACACAGCTTCAGACAAAGTAGAGGACTTGTTTGTCTGGGAAGTTACTCCAAACCAAAAGAGGTGTGGACGACGTGTTGGCAGTGTAAGACGTGGGCTCACCTGATGGAGGAGCCGTTCTCTCTTGGCACAACGTGAGTCTGATGGGGACTCATTTCCTTGTTTTCTGTCTCTGACACAACCACACACATGTGAGCTACATTACACACATACTGACAAACACACACAAATGCTGATTTCATCCACACAAAAAACAGTCAATCAAAATGTACTTTTAATATAAAAACACCTTATTGTGCATGGCTGTTTGTGGTGTTTAGACTACTTGTTCATGGGTGTTACTTGAACAGTGTTTACATCTTTTTATTATTTATGATATAAAAATAAACAAAACTACAAAATAACATGATGTCATATTCAAATCAGTGTTGCAACTGTCCCTGTTAAGAGGTCCGCTGCAACGTTTGACTTTAAGTATAAATGAAACTTGCACTGCGAGGTGTACACCTGTCTATGAGCAGCCTGCAGACGTGAGTTTCCTCTATGAGACTAACGGTCTCTGACAACTGAAAACCCGTTCCCGGTCTCAACTATAGTGTTAATATTCACCATCGTGTGGGCGCGACTGGTGGCCAAGATATCTACAAGAAGCCTTGGAACGGCTCAGCGTGAAGTAGGCTAAAACATATTTCAGACAGGAAACTGAAACGTAACAGTAGTCGCGTTAAAACCTTTGGATGAACGGAAACAAAGGATAAAATCGTTCAAGGAAATGTTTGAAATCTCTGTTCAAATAAGACTTGGAAGGTAGCAACTTTGAAAAACCCGACATAACTTGTAATAACCTGCACTGTTCAATGACCATTAACTTAATAACCCACATTTACTGGGTTACAATACAGTTGAGCTGCTAAAACACAAGCAGAAGGTTTGTATTAGTGGTGCTGCAGATAAACCCGGTGCGGTGTCATAAACCGGGTGCGGTGTCATAAACCGGGTGCTGTGTCATAAACCCGGTGCGGTGTCATAAACCCGGTGCGGTGTCATAAACCCGGTGCGGTGTCATAAACCCGGTGCGGTGTCATAAACCCGGTGCGGTGTCATAAACCCGGTGCGGTGTCATAAACCGGGTGCTGTGTCATAAAACCGGTGCGGTGTCATAAAACCGGTGCGGTGTCATAAACCCGGTGCGGTGTCATAAACCGGGTGCTGTGTCATAAAACCGGTGCGGTGTCATAAACCCGGTGCGGTGTCATAAACCCGGTGCGGTGTCATAAACCGGGTGCGGTGTCATAAACCCGGTGCGGTGTCATAAACCCGGTGCGGTGTCATAAACCGGGTGCTGTGTCATAAACCCGGTGCGGTGTCATAAACCGGGTGCGGTGTCATAAACCCGGTGCGGTGTCATAAACCCGGTGCTGTGTCATAAACCGGGTGCGGTGTCATAAACCCGGTGCGGTGTCATAAACCCGGTGCGGTGTCATAAACCCGGTGCGGTGTCATAAACCGGGCCACTAAGGGCTTAGTCGGACAAACCCATTTACAGAAGAACAGCGGAGTCTGCATTTCACAAACGTAAAAGAACACAACCAGGTACCGGAGGAGCACGAGCACCCGCGACTCCACTGCACGCTTCAGGTCACGCACAGCACCCTTCACGCGCAACACACCGGCACACGCTGGATGAAGGAGAGCGCACGCAAACCACACACGGAGCAACGTGTCCGCGCCCCGTTTAACGCTGCACACACGGACTAAAGGAAGCGTGTAGCCGCCCCCTGAACTGGGACAGCTCCCCGACTTTGCTGGCGTCAACGCCGGCAACACTACAAGCTGCGAGCGCCACCAGCCCCCAGCGCGTGTGCCCGCCGACATAACAGGACTGAACCCTCCAGCAACCCCGAGTGACTGACAAGCCCTCTTTTAACGCACCTCCTCCGGACCAGTCCACGAATCCCTCCTGAACATCTCCTCCTCCACAGGTCTACCACACCACTAATACAAACCTTCAGCTTTTGCTCTGTTCGGTTCCTGTGGAGGTTATAAACGTATTGCTCTACCCTGTCTATCACCATATTCCTTTTCCTCTGTAGTGCTGTTGTTTAGATGTCTTTCCAGGTTAAACTAGTCTTCAGCTGGTAAACAAATCCACATGGACCGCAGCGTCAGCGGCTCGGCTCCGGTCATTACACGTGTACGACGGTGTGGTACCGCCGCTGAGCTGCAGGGGGCTCCAAACACCCAAAACCGCCAAAGTCCCGCAGGGCTGCTGTAATAATATACGTGATCAAAGTCAAAATAAATAAACCAATAAATAAAGTGCTCTGTGAAACGGATCAAAGCAAACAATCAAATAGTCGTAAAAAACAACATATACAGAACATAAAAAGAAATGAATACGAAATAAGAAAAGTAGGAGTAAAAGTAAAATAACGCACTAAAGATTTGCAGCATCTCACAGTAACGATGCCAACGTGGCTCCTCTAATCACCCTGAGATAAAATATTCAAATCGCTGCTGTCAACCACGGACAAACAAACAAAAAGACTCGAGCAGCATCCCATCATAACGATTAAGTGCCAGTCGGAATAAAACAAGGAATCTTGGGTAACTGGGAATTGTAGTCTGTCATCAACAGCTCCAAAGTTTCCTTAAAGATTTCATCTGTTCTTGGATGTGACTTTAACCACAGGAAGCTGTTTGAAACCAAAGACGGTTCTGCAGGACGAGTTCCTGTCAGTGCCTGGCATCTGCGGGACAAGCAGAGGAAGACCAGGATGAGGGAGTGTGCCTTGCTTCGCGGCCGCGGGCAGAGATGGCGCCCTGATGCCGGTGAGTAAGCACAAAAGCAGAGGGAGGAGACAGGGATGAGAGGAGGGAGGAGGAGACGCCGCATCAGTCGGAGCATCACATGGCAGGAGCATGATGATGATGGCAGCGCCCTGAGGATTCCTGCTTCATACTCGCGTTTTCCATGACATTTTTAGCGTGATTCCACAGACGGGAGGCGGCGG
>JABWDQ010000403.1:0-20453 GCA_014839995.1 Xenentodon cancila
AAATGGTAGACAGTCTACTGATTCATCAATGGTGTTGTCACCTGACCCTGTCATAGTTGGCCCAGTCTGACGTGATCCAACATCTAGTTCAGTTGGTGCAGTTTCTGATAACTCCTGCATGTCGTCAGCTCCGGTTGTCACTACAAATAGTCATTCTTTTTGGTCAACGGATGCGTTTTGCAAGCAGGCAGATACGCGCCCGTTACATATGCAAAGGGAACTTTGGGGGTCCCTAGTTCCCAGGGGACCAAGGACCTAGGGGTCACGAACACTACAGGTCCCACAGTGGAGCTGAGGACCGTGATGAGACCCAGGCTACAACAGACAGAGGACGTTTTGGGGTCAAACTTTATAACTGACTGGAGACCAGCAGAGAATCGTCCCCCCGAGACCCCAACCGGATCACTGGGATCAGATCAGTTCAGGGGTCACAGTTAATGTCACAAGTTTTTAAAATGTAATTTTATATGTTTTTAAACAGAACTGTTTCCGTGGTGTAGTGGTTATCACATTCGTCTTACACGTCTGGATCAGGACCGACCAGTCCAGGGATGAACATACCAGCTGCTGAGGACCTCCATCCTACCTGAACAGCTGTTATCTCCACTACAAACACAAATCTCTCTTTTCTTTTCTTTATTTCCTCCTCTTTCTGGTCCAACTCATGTTTTGGTTTAAGTCATTTCTGAATCAGAGAAGCAGCTATTGTTGTTATTGTGCTTGAAATCCCACTTTTGACCTACATTTTCTTTTCCAACATTTGAGATGCTGTCATTTGGCTGGAAAACATCATGCACTACTCAAAACAAGGTGTTATCCTTGGTAAGTGTGTTTGGAGGTAAACATCTGGTTACATTTCATGAATTTCTGAGAGATCATTCTGTCCCATATCTGAGGACATTTAACTTTCAAGATGTATCTGATGCAGCAGAACATTGTAAGATTATAAGTCAGTGGTCTCTGCACGTCCATCTAGATAATGTGGTTGATGTCAGGATGATCCCAGCATGGAAACTGACATGCAGTTGTTTTAAAGCAAGGCTGGTTGGAGTTGGACAACAGTGAGGTGACAAGTGACAAATAGTAAAACTGTTGTCGTAGCAACCAGACACAAACACGCTGCAAAGGTGAGGAAATGAGGAACAGCAGTAAAATGAGATGGATTTCAACTCTGGGACTCTTATAAACCACTTCCTGGTGTAAAACCTCTTTCATTGACAACAACAGCAGCAGCAGGTAAATGACTCCGGTCTACAGGACCGCCGTGGCAGGTGGAGGAATAAGTGATCACAACTTGTCTGTATTTTACTTTAACAGGTTCAAAACTTGTTTTGGGGAGTTTGGGATCACTGCTCAGAGAGAATAGGAATACACTTTACGTCAAAGTCATTTTGACAGGTGCCCTTTGACCCCTGACCCCAATTACTTTGAGCTGACTCAGCAATTCAACATAAACTTAATATAAACTTTATATAGATTTAATATATATATATATATATATATATATATATATATATATATATATATATATATATATATATATATATATATATATAATAAATGAATTAATAAATCATTACATAGATGTCAAAACTGAGATATTTCATTATACTTTCAAAAGATGAACTTTTTTTCAGTTTGATGGTACTAACATGTTGATAAATGTTTAGCTGAAAAAACGTAGTCATGTTTAATAAATAGGAAATGAGCCAATTTACTGTTAACTGAGGTGAAGTGGATAAATGTCCTGTTGTCTGACAAATAAAAGCTTGAAATCAGACACAGGCTGAAAAAAATAGAAAGACATTATGCATGTGAAACCCATGGAAACATGGAATGTTACCAGATTTTAGAATGTTCAAATGTAGAATGTTCTCCTCTTTATGACATCACAGCATTTCTGTTGCATGTTACATATGTCATAGAAAAGTTGCCTGCATCTGTACCAGTCACACACACACACAGACTGAGAGGAAGTTTGCAGATTTAATGCCACTTGTATAAGTTGTATTTTAAGGACACGATTTAGAAATGAGCAACCATCGTCAATTCCAGAAAGGGATCAAGTGTAATCTCAACATTGGCAATCAAACTGGAAGCCTTTCTAGAAAGCAAATCCTGATGGTTTCACCAGAGAGTCCAGGACCCTGCATGCAGAGAGGGGTGAAAGGGCTGCATTGGTGCAAAATGAAGCAAGACTGTATTCTCCACAGGAAACCAGACAAAACATTGTTGTAGAGAAGCTCACAATTGATGATGTCAACCGTCATCTACATCAAGCACCAGTTGCTGTAAGAAGAAATAAATTCTCCTTGCAAGAGAGGAAAATCAACCCTGTTTTGGATAAAGGACATTTGGACGTGCAGGACATCGACACACACTGGAAGAGTATTGAAAATATGGAAAAAGACAAATTCTTCTGGATGAAACTGCACCATGATAGTGAGGCGGCTGCATTTATGTGTAAGCAGGCTGAGCAGGGAGATGGATGCAGGAGTCCAACACAGTCCATCAGTTCTGTGAACACCCTCAGCTCTGTAGATACTCACACACCGACAGAGCTGAGGTCCATTTCAGAAATAAGTAACTATTCTGAGATGTCAGTGAGATCATCCCAAGAGGAGACAACATCCCTCACCCTCTTTTCTAAGAAACACAGAAAATGCCACCTTTAATAGTGAAATCTGTTAAACTCTTCCCAGGCTAAATTCACCAACAGCTGTTTGCGTTTGTCCGCCAACGCGACCGCAGCACTTTTTTACTGTACTGAAAGTATGACTATTGTGTTATCAAGTCTGACTTAGTAAGACTTAGTTTGTATCAAAAATGTTACCCGTATCTTGTCACCACACTACAAAATCCTCTTTATACCCAGTACTGACTCTGGGCATCTAGGGAGTTCAGGCCAAATCTGTTATTAAAGCATAACTTGACTATTTTTATTTGTCTTCCAAGTGTGGGTCATTCAATGAAAGGCTCACTTAGTACTACTTACTAAAATGAACGCTGTACATAATGGGTCTGTTTCAGTTTTACTAATATAACAACAATTCACATATGAAATAATCTCAGGAGACTTTACACAGAACTAGCCGTCAATTCCATGAGCCCATGCACTTGGCAAAAATGGGAATAAACCACCAGCAGAATCAGAAACAGCTCAACCTGTCAAGGTGAGGGGGCAGCAGGACTAAGAGGGGACAGCGGGGCGGAGACAACAATAATAGCAAAATGGTGGCGTCTAAACGTCAGAGAAGCTTTATACAAGGTTAATTAACAACAACATGCTGACTCATTATCAGGCCATTATTTACTCTTGAGTATTGGTTAGATTAAGCACAAGCATGCAAATTTCAAGTCTCACTCTGGTCTGGTGAGGCGACAAACAGGCTTATAATCATTCAGTCCTCCCGTATATCCACAGGACCCAAATTTGCACATTCTGACTTCACATTTATGAACAGACTGAACGCCAGTCACATAAAGTCTTAAAAAAACAATCATCTAATCCTGGAGTTTGAAGATATTGCCTGCAGTGTTTTGCCTTAATGACTGAGTATGATTATGCATGTTAAAGCAGAAGAAATAGAAGAAAAGAAAACCAACTATTGTAGGCTTAATTGGTTATTATTCATGCCTTTTTTTATTTCTCTGTAATGTCCATTTAGCAGCATACGTCTTTTGTGTGGAGCCTGCACACAAGGACAGCCTCGACTCAAACAGGAGTGTGAGAGACATGGCTTGGCTAGTAAAACAAGGAATCAGGAAAAAGGTTCAAAATCCAAAAAGGAATTTATTTTCCAACAAATTTAACATAACTCGCAAAACTGAATCCATAAAAGAGGTCAACTAAATCCAACTTAACGATTTAACACGGCAACTAAGCACAACTGAACTGATCAGCAAACAAAGAAACTGACCTCCTGATTAGACACAAGGGGAAGACATATATAATGGCTGATCAGACCATTAACACACACAAGGGGTTAACAAACTCAACCAAACTATAATATAATATGTAAACATAAATAAAGGTTAATCGATCCGTTATACTTAGCAAGCAAAGCAAATCAAATAATATATTAAACTACAATTCTAAACACAACAATATAAGCAAATGAATAAAGTAATAACCTTGGCTTTCCTCCCCCCATCATAGTCCAGGACTTGGTATGCCTTGATTGGCAATGTCTGGTATTTAGGAGTGCCGCGCCCATGCCTGCATCTTTCTCATCTTCATCAAGAGCAGCTGCTGCAGCAATCCTCACCTGGCATCGGGTGTGGCAGCAACTGCAGCCATCACAGAGACCTTCACACATACACTGGGAGAATCATATCAGATCAACCATCTACCGGTTGAACAATAATCAACCAGGGAGGAGGTATAAGGAAAATCACTGGTCATCTTGAAAGAACCAATTCAATTTAATTTGCAGTAAATTAGGAATCGCTCTCAGTTGTGTCTTAAAAATCCATAAAAGTGAGCACTATGCCTGTGCTTCCCTCCTTATGTCTTATTTTGAGGTGCATTAGGTGATTGTGTTTTATTTATTTTTTTCCCCGTTGTTTGCATATATATTAATGGTTGATACCAAATTGGTAGGACCCAAAAGATATATATATATATATATATATATATATATGCATTTTAATCTGTAATCAAGGGTGTTTTTTTGTGTGTGTGCAGTGTGTGTGCAAATGTGTACCCTTCACCGGCCCGACGACACAGCGTGTACCGAGGAAAGTCCTCATGTTTCTCTTGGAGACACATGAGGACGTTCCTCGGGTTTGTGCTGTGCAGGTGGTTCTACTGTTCTACGGCATCTTTACACAGTCAGGATGGCCAGGTCGCAGTCTGCCCTGGAGGCGTGGGATTGATTGATTTATTCAAACTTCTATTGTTACTAATGATTATTTTAATGAATGTTGTTTATGACCTCAAGGACCATCATCCTTTGTGACATCATTAGAGACATCACCTGCTTTTGATGATGTGAGATGCGTTTTCTATATTTCTTTTTCTTTTTTAGAAAAACATTTTTTACTTTAAATCAGTTTTGTGGCTTGTTGGTGGTATGATTCCGGTTGTGGGTGCGAGAGGTCTCTGGTTAAATTCCCGGACGAGCCCCAGGACTCTGTGTGGTTTGACCAGGATGACTGATTGTAGTAAAACACAACATAAATAAATGCTGTAAACCCACGTGTACACTTACTAATCCTTCAATCCAAGACATGATGTGAAATGGAAGTTTGTTCATCTTTAAAGGGTTTCATAATCTGTCATGTGGGGACAACTCATATATTTCATTTATTCAGTTTAACCGTTTATAGGCTCTGCAAAGTGACTTAATTCCTATTCACACATTCACACCCTCTTTTTTTAGACTCTGTGTGTACAATATGTAGCACAACGTCACAAGAAAACACTGATTTTCAGGCGGCCTTCAACTATTCTCAACCCATCTTCAGATAGTTGATCCAAACTACACTGTTAGAAAGGATCTGGATTTTAGTTTGAAGGAATGTCGTCAAGCTGGGAGAAGTCACTGCCCATGTTTATACATGATTGAAGGCCTTCTGTGATGTCTCGATACTGACATGCAGTTGTTTTAAAGCAAGGCTGGTTGGAGTTGGACAACAGTGAGGTGACAAGTGACAAATAGTAAAACTGTTGTCGTAGCAACCAGACACAAACACGCTGCAAAGGTGAGAAAATGAGGAACAGCAGTAAAATGAGATGGATTTCTACTCTGGGACTCTTATAAACCACTTCCTGCTGTAAAACCTCTCTCATTGACAACAACAGCAGCAGCAGGTAAATGACTCTGGTCTACAGGACCGCCGCGGCAGGTGGAGGAATAAGTGCTCACAACTTGTCTGTATTTTACTTTAAACAGTGTTGAGTAATTAAGACTAAAGAGGCGAGAACTTCAAAGTGAGTGTTTCTCCACGCACAGCTGCTGCTGCTGCTTCTGCATCCTAAAACTTGAGTGTCTGTGTCAAAACTGTGACAGATTAAGATTCAAATTGATATTTTGAGAGCTGCACATCAGTCAGTTCATTTGCATTACAGAGGCAGAAGTTAGCACCCACTTTAAGGATAACTGGAATTAAAAATCCCGACTCAGAGGACAGCTCAGAGACGGTCTGACGACTTAAAGCAGGCTGTGAAGTTTCAGCTCCGTGGGACAGTAGCTGAACTCCCTGCAGTGGCTGCAAAAGAAAAACTGATGACAGATTGAATGTGATGTTTCTCATTTGGCACAACCAGAAGAAAATGTGGTCATTTATATTTTTTTATTTTTTGTCTTTAATATCGTGAAATCTTTCCATATCAATGTAAAACCTGCAGTCACAGCTAAATTTGTCCCACCTTCCCGAAAGTCCTGGTTGTGATTTTCAACAATCTCACTAAATTATATCAATCAGGTTTGATCCTCGACAACATAGTGATATCTTGGAACCATCAACAATCAGATGGAGATACATCCTCTTCTCCAAAACTAACTTCATTACTGATGCAGTAATGTTGGTGCAGATGGACGCCCGTTGCCATGATTACCATGGTTACCATGGCAACAGCATCAGACGATGCAGATGGTGGCACGTTTCCATGGTGGTTACCATGGCAACAGCATCAGACGGTGCAGATTGTGGCACGTTTACATGGTTACCATGGTTACCATAGTTACCATGGTTACCATGGCAACAGCATCAGACAATGCAGATGGTGGCACGTTTCCATGGTGGTTACCATGGCAACAGCATCAGACGGTGCATATGGTGGCACGTTTCCATGGTTACCATGGCAACAGCATCAGTTGATGCAGCTGATTGCCCATTTCCATGGCAACCATGTCAACAGCATCAAAGGGTGCAAATAGTGGCCAGTTTCCATGGTTACCATGGCAACAGCATCAAACTTGACCAGCTTGCTTTTCCCTGCTGAACAAAAACATCTCCACACCATGATGTTGCATTTGTGTTCAGTGATCTGATTAAAAATACACACCACAATTCATTTTTTTTTAGTAGTGACAAAAAGTTTGAAAAAACGTATAGTTTTCTTTCCTATTCTAAATGATGTGCACATTTTTGCACACATACTCAGATTCTCGGTCAAGTTTATTATTCTGTACAGATACAAATGTTCAGTCTACATACAGAGAAAACAGTCATTTTACAATAAAAGTAACGAACAAAGAAACTCTTTCCATCAGTGAATCAAAAATGTAACTGAACAAGACACCACAGAAGCTGCACGACTGTCGGTTCCCACTCTGAGCTCTGAAACAGCCTCCACTCACTGTCTGTGAGTGCAGCAAAGAGACGGGACACCATCAGAGCTGGACAGGTGAAGAAGAGGAGGCTGCCAGAGGAGACACAGGTCCACCTCATCTGTCAATTTGCCAAAAAAAAGCTGAAAATAGAAAAAAATATGGGATTGGATAAATACCAGACTGGATAGAAATAGAGAAAATTCAACCAGGTGAGTGTTTTACAGAACTGTGTAATGGAAGTGCAACGTCAGCACTTTTATTACTTTCAAAACACATATTCTGTTTCATGTAAGATTAATATAGTCATACTTTTCAGTGTTTTTTATAACAACGTTCTTCATCAAACAACGTTTGATAAAGAACTGGTGATGACTTGGCTGAGACTGGAAACTTAATGTTTATGACTTGGACTTGAGTCTGGAGTTGGGACTCGACTCCAGACTTGAGAGGAGTTACTTGAGACTTACACAATGATGACTTTGTCCCACCGTGGTCGTAAATGCAGGAGAGTCAGAAGTGATGAGATCCTCAAAGGAGTCTGAGGTGAGTTGGTGCTGCCTCCAGGACGTTACTGAGACATCTGAACCAGTCAGGAGTGACGACAAAGACACAAGTCTGAACATCCACATGTTGGTTATCTAACTAGGAAGTGGGACGTACATGTCCAGGAGGGAGCAGCTTCAGGAAATTGTTGTGACTTTAAAAGCTTCACGACGAGAATGAGATTCGAACCCATGCGTGCAGAACACAATGGATTAGCAGTCCATCACCTTCACCTCTCGGTCACCTCGTCTCCATCCTGGTGCTTTCTCCACCACCACCTCCAGGAACATGGAAACCTGCAGACTTCCAGTTCACGTCAGTGATTCCTGACTCCTCACCTGCTCACCTGCCTGGTCAACTGTGAAGTCATGATGGTGACATGAGGGTGTCTTAGTGGGGGGAGGAGACATCACTCATCTTTAATGAGCTGCTACAAATCTCATACGGTCAACATAAGAACAAATGTTTTTACACTGTTTGAACCTCACGTTAGTATTATTAATTACTCCGTGTAAATGAGTTAACAATGTTGAGTTGGGGAGAAACAGAAAAAAGAAAATGTCCCAGTTTGAAGCAGAAGATGAAATCAGACGTTGCATTAAGGTCCAGTTGCAGAAGGACTGAAGAAGCAGTTGAATGAACGCAGCTGGAGTTGCATCCTTAACTTAATGTCTAAAGTTTGAAGACCTTTTTTTATCTGGCTTTTAACAAATGTCTTCTTTTTTATCCTGTTTTAGACTTTCTATGTTAGATTTTCTGTTTAGCCCAGGTTTTACAACATTTCTACAATTTATACTGAACATCTCAAGACTGTCTTTTGTCAGGCAGAAAGACTTTAAAAGAAGAAAAACCTGCAACGTTCCAAGAACTGAGCAGCACTTCCTGTCATGTTCAGGAGGAAGAACCAATCAAAGTTCCTTCAGGACTCTGCTAAACATCTCAAAGGATTTATATTAGTAAAAACATGAAGAAAAGAAAGTACGAAACTATCAAACTGCTACCTGAGTAGCTCAGCTGGAAGAGCATCAGACTTTTAGTCTGAGGGTCCAGGGTTCAAGTCCCTGTTCAGGTGGTTTCTTCACAGTGAACGAGTGCAACTGGGACACAAGTCACAACTGGTTTATATTTCACATTGAAAACAAGGAGTGGACCAAGGTGCTGTTTAATTGGACAGACCAGTGACTTCACCAAAGAGTGCAGAGCTGCAATCGTCCTGTTTGTCTGTCAGCTGCTCTTTGCCTTGTCTTGTCATTTCCGTAGCAACCATTTACTCAGAGGTGTGCCTGCTACAGGTTTGTGTTGGAGGGCGGAGCTGCAAAGTGATCCAGCTATCTAGCCGTATTGAAGGTGACTGAAACCAGTGCACGCCGTGCCAGGAGGCCGGTGCCCGTCAGGCTGCTCTATCCCGTTATCGCTTCTCTGCCTTTTGGCTAAGATCAAGTGTAGTATCTGTACTTATCAGTTTAATATCTGATATGTCCTCTATTTGAGGATGATGTATTAAGCAGATTTTTGTCAGCAGGAAGTGAAAACGCCCTTCAGATTCTTCTGAACGTTGTTGCCAGGCGGCCCTCTCCTGCTCCATCTGTTCACAGAGAGCATCCAGCTCTGCCCTCAACTTGTTGATCAGCAGCTGGTCTTTCGTCTCTGTTTCTTTGTGAGCTTTAACTTGATTGTTAAGCTCCTCCTGGAGAGCTTCTGTCTCATTTCTTGCTGAGAGAACATCAGCTTCATATTTACAGGTGAGATCTTTGAATGAATCCTCGCTCTGCTTCAGCTGCACCTGCAAACACATTTCTGTTTCTTTGGATTTTTGCTGCAGGATGACTATCTCCTGCTCCATCTGCTGACGGAGAGTGTCCAGCTCAGCTCTCAGCTTGTTTATGAGCTGTTGATCCTGTGCTGCTTTGTCCATGTGAGACTTCATTTCTCTCTGAAGTGTCTCAGTCTGCTGCTTCATCTCAAGGACATCAGCATCATATTTAAGTTGCAGCTCCTGGTATGAAATCTGGGCTGCATCCAGCTCTTCGTCTGCGTACTTCTGCATTGTCTCAATCTCCTTTTTTGTGTCTTTCCCCTGGTTTATGTACATCTCCTTCAGCTTCTTCTGCTTTTCCAACTGGAGTCTCGTTTCTTGCAAGTCCTTCGACAGTTGTATCACTTTGGAGTCTGCATCCAGGAATTTGGCCGTTTCCATGTTCAGCTGATGCTTCAGCCTCTTGTTTTCTTCAACAAGCGTGTTGTCGTCCATGTAGTCTTCCTGGTATCTCCCTCTCCTCTTTTCACCAAAATGCCTCCTGTTAGGGAACCGCGATGTTGGAGCGGACATTTTCAACAAAATTGAGTAATCTTGTGAATAATTCAGTGTTTTGTGAGCAGGTGTCTGTCTGTCAATGCTTCAGTGATCAGAGTCTTTTCTGACAAGGATCCGCACGTCTGAACGGTTGGAGTGATCTGACTGAAACAGCAATGATGAGCTCTGGTCTGATTTATACTGTGTAGCCTCAAAGCAGCGTTCTGCAGTGATGTCACAGACGTTCTGTTATGACGGGAAGTTCTAGAATGTTTATTTAAGAGCAGAGTTCCACAACTGAATTGTGTTATTGTTCATAAATTAGATGAAAATTTAAAGGTTTTCAACAGAAATATATACTCCATAGCATTATTTTGAGGAGAAAGAAACAAAGATAAGAAAGATGTGAACCCCACTTCAGGCAGTTTGTTATAACTCAGTACTTTGTCAAACACAAGCAGGCTGGAAAGTCCACATCTTCCCTGGTTTCTTCCCTCTTAAAGGGGAGTTTTACCTGCCGTTGTTTATGTAATACTTGATCGGGGGTCATGTTCTGGTCTCTGGAAAGATTCTAGAGAAAACTTGTGTTGTAACAGATGTATTTAAATAAAATTGAATTGAAGTTAATTGAATTTCACTGACTTTCAGTCTGTGATTGCATTTACACAAGTTTGTCTGATTTTGTCACTTAACTTTTATTTCTACATGAATTTCTTTGTTAGTTTTTCCTCTTTTTTTCAACTGAAGTGTTTACTGTTTTATCTCAACACAACACGTTACAAACTCACTCACATACACGACAACACACCACACAGTCTCCAAGCTGCACCGTCACTGTCCTTCTCCTCTTTCCTGATGTCGTGTCCCTCTGTCGCTGATTTAAGTCTCTTTGACAGAATCTGGGATTTTTTACGGTCAATAAAATATAAAATACTGTCAAGAGGTGAAAGAAACACTCAACTGACAAGTGTAATGTTTGATCATTTGTGTTATTTACATGATGAATAAAAGAACCACATCCCAAAAAGCGTGTCAGCCAGCTCTCCAAACTGTGGCTTCTTCTCTCCAGACACGTCGGTACCCAGAAGGTGGACTCTACACTCTTCAGGTGAACACCAGCTGATCTTGGAGCATTTGGAGCAGTCCAGGATTCCCTTGGTACATGTACCACCGAGTACTTTCTCTGACAAAACTCACCCATCCAGCAAAAGTGTCCAGAAAGTTGACAGTTACAGCCCTGATCAGACCACCTGCTGACAAAATACAGTATGTGACGTGTCTGAAGATAGTTCACATGTGGAGGAGCAGCCTTTGGACCACTGACTGTTTCCTGGGGTCAGGCAGTTTTCAGGAGTGTTTTTCCTCAGAAAGGAAACCCATCCTGAACATGCGGGTTAGCTCAGAAGGTCAGAGCGTGGTGCTAATAACGCCAAGGTCATGGGTTCAACCCCCATACTGGCCAAACTGGTTCAACTCTGCAGTTATCAGAACATTTTAAATGTTTTGGACCTTTCAGGTGATTTCACCCTGATTGAGACACAAACTGTGACGACTCCAGTTGTGTCTCCTGTTTCCCTCCACACTTCAACATCTGAGCAGCAGACACATTTTCTCTGCTGTTGTTAAAAGGACTAAAAATCCTGTTTGTACCATCAGGACAAACTTCAACTTCAGCATTAAACTGCTATGACAGAAACAGGATAATCAGGAGCTGAAAGTCGACCTGCCTCACAGCAGAAGTTGTCTGAAACATCCAAACAAGGTGATGGAGAGATTAGATGACAAACATTTATCTGTTCCTGAAAGTTTTTTCATCTAGTTGGACAAAGACCAACATCAACTTTATATTTAATGATGGTTTATTTCCCTTTTGCTCAACCATCTTTTTGACACTTTGAAAAACTGAAATAAAACAAAAGTTCATCAATGTTTCTCAGAAATTGACCATAAATAGACGTCTACGACACCAGCATGGTTTGTGGACTAGAAACAACACAATAATTCACACTGTGAGTCTCCGAACCAGATCACAGGAGCTGATAAAATCCAGTTGAAGAAACATCTCTACTTTTCACAGTTCAGTCCCCAAAACAATTCAATTCAATTCAATTCAATTTTATTTATATAGCGTCTATTACAACACAAGTTGTCTCTAGGCGCTTTCCAGAGACCCAGAACATGACCCCCGAGCAATTATTACATAAACAGCGGCAGGTAAAAACTCCCCTAGTGGAAGAAAAACCTTAAGCCAAACAGTGGCAAGGAATAACTCCCCTTTAAGAGGGAAGAAACCTTGAGCAGGACCTGGCTCATGAGGGGGGACCCTCCTGCCGAAGGCCAGCCGGGTAGAGCAAGAAATAAGAAAGAATAGAGACATAGAGACACCGTCAAAGGTACAAGATAGGATACAAAACAAATGTGAACCCTCTCCAAGTTTGTAGATGAAGATAATCACATGATCAAACCACTTGACTCACACGTTCATCCAGTCGGTGACACTACAGCTCAAACCACCGAGAATGAAACCCATTGAAGACACATATGATTGAAGGCCTTCTGTGATGTCTGATACTGACATGCAGTTGTTTTAAAGCAAGGCTGGTTGGAGTTGGACAACAGTGAGGTGACAAGTGACAAATAGTAAAACTGTTGTCGTAGCAACCAGACACAAACACGCTGCAAAGGTGAGAAAATGAGGAACAGCAGTAAAATGAGATGGATTTCAACTCTGGGACTCTTATAAACCACTTCCTGGTGTAAAACCTCTCTCATTGACAACAACAGCAGCAGCAGGTAAATGACTCCGGTCTACAGGACCGCCGTGGCAGCTGGAGGAATAAGTGCTCACAACTTGTCTGTATTTTACTTTAACAGGTTCAAAACTTCAGAAAATTTAAAACAGGCATATTTAGGAAAAGTCGAGGTGTGACAGACGTGTAGATTATGTTTGTCTCACATGTAAAATGTTCCTGGTCTGAGTCGACCAAGCTGGAGCTCTGGATCAGGACTGACCAGTTTACAGGTGAACAGAACAGATAATCCAGTTTCATCTTAGAAGAACTTCATGAAGGACGCTTCTGTGTGTGTCAATTATGTCATATATGCCAGTCTTCACTCTGGTCCAGCAGCAGCATTGAGAAGCTTTTTCATGAGGCAAACAGCTGATGGTGTCCAGAAGAACCGTTTTCATCCTAAAGGACATTGTTCTCATCTCTTGTACATATGTATTGAACAGCAGCAGGTAAATGACTCCGGTCTACAGGACCGCCGTGGCAGGTGGAGAAATACGTGCTCACAACTTGTCAGTGTTGCTCCACACACGGCTGCTGCTGCCGCTTCTGTATCCTAAAACTTGAGTCTCTGTGTCAAAACTGTGAAAGATTAAGATTCAAATTGATATTTTGAGAGCTGCACATCAGTCAGTTCATCTGCAGTACAGAGGCAGAAGTTTGCGCCCACTTTAAGGATAACTGGAATTAAAAATCCCGACACAGAGGACAGCTCAGAGACGGTCTGACGACTTAAAGCAGGCTGTGAAGTTTCAGCTCCGTGGGACAGTAGCTGACCTCCCTGCAGTGGCTGCAAAAGAAAAACTGATGACAGATTGAATGTGGTGTTTCTCATTTGGAACAACCAGAAGAAATTGTGGTCAATTATGTTTATTTTATTTTTTATCTTTAATATCATGAAATCTTTCCATATCAATGTAAAACCTGCAATCACAGCTACATTTGTCCCACCTTCCCGAAGTCCTGGTTGTGATTTTTCAAAAATCTCACTAAATTATATCAATCAGGTTTGATCCTTGACAACATAGTGATATCTTGGAACCATCAACAATCAGATGGAGATACATCCTCTTCTACAAAACTAACTTTTTACTGATACAGTAATGTTGGGGCAGATGGACACACGTTGTTATGAATACCATGGTTACCATGGCAACAGCATCAGACGATGAAGATGGTGGCACGTTTCCATGGTCAACATGGTTACGATGGCAACACCATCAGAGGGTGCAGATGGTTGCCCGTTACCATGGTTACAATGGTTACCATGGTTGCCATGGTTTCCATAGTTACCATGGCAACAGCATCAGACGGTGCAGATGGTGGCACGTTTCCATGGTTACCATGGTTACCATGGCAACAACATCAGCTGATGCAGATGATGGCCCGTTTCCATGGTAAACATGTCAAATGCATCAAAGGGTGCAAATGGGGCCCAGTTTCCATGGTTACCATGGCAACAGCATCAAACTTGACCAGCTTGCTTGTCCCTGCTGAACAAAATCATCTCCACACCATTATGGTGCATTTGTGTTCAGGGGACTGAATAAAAATACTGACCACAATTCATATTTTTAATAGTGACAAAAAGTTTGAAAAAACGTATAGTTTTCTTTCCTATTCTACATGATGTGCACATTTATCTTGGTCTGTTACATCAAATCTAAAAAACATAATTAAGTTTGTAAATGTGGAAAATATTGTGTGTTAAGGTTGTTTGTGAAAATACAAATCCAAAATCAGACCTGGGTAAGATACAAGCAGTAACTGGAGATACATTTTCCACAAAGCTATAGAGCAAATACAAAAACACAATCAGAGTCACTGACAAATCTGGTTCAAAACTGAGCTCTGAAACAGCCTCCACTCACTGTCTGTGAGTGCAGCAAAGAGACGGGACACCATCAGAGCTGGACAGGTGAAGAAGAGGAGGCTGCCAGAGGAGACACAGGTCCACCTTATCTGTCAATTCGACAAAAAAAGCTGAAATTAGAAATAGTATCTGAGACATGGATTACACGCAGAAGCAGCGTAGAAGAAACTTTGACTTCCATTAAGGCAGGTACAGCCCCGACACCGACAGCTGGAGTACAGCTGCAGCACCCTTGAGCCGCCCTGCAGCCGTGTGTCTGCTGACGATGGACGGACACCTGCATGCTGTTGCAGGACATGATGGTGTTACTGCACAGACCACCGTGGAGAGGTGCTGAAGCAGAAGTACAACTGAAGCTCCAAATCTGACATGGTCAGGTGTGATACCTTTAATCACTCTCTCTGCTCAAGATGACAGAACAGTGAAGAAAGTCAACACAGGTTGACTTGACACATGTTTTAAAACATTGGAAGGAGGATTGGTAGCAGACTGAATTGTGCTAAATAACATCCTGGACTGGTAAGAGTTGGAGGAAATGACATTTGACAACAACTGACATTTAGCACCTTTTTAGATAGTTGGAGAGACTATCCCTCAGTACAAGTCGTCTAAATCTACATCTGGATCCTCTTGGAACTAAGCGTAAACCTGAACTCTGAGAACGGAGAACTCTATTAGGAACATATGGTTCTATCAGCACTAGCAAATATTGCGATGCAAGGTCGTTTTGGACTTTATATGCAAGTAATAAAAGTTTGAATTGGAGTTTTAAGGGGAGCCAATGGAAGTAGGAAAACATGGGAATGACGTACTCTCTCCTGTTGATTCCTGTCAACATTCACGCTGCTGCATGTTGGATCAGCTGGAGGTTCTTCAGAAAAGTACTTGGACATCCAGCTAATAAAAGATTACAGTAATCTAGTCTAGAAGATACGAACCACAGCTAAAAAAATGGTGAATACTAACAACTGTAAGAGACTTAACAACAGGACCAATTAAAAGATCTAAGAATGAAATAATGAAACTAAGTCGTGCTGAGTTTAAAATCCAAAGAATAAAACTGGGTTTTAAAAGTGGACTGTGAAGGGTTCTCCGGATGTGCAGGGGCAGGTTATTCCACAGTTGGGAGCAGCAGGAGGGATGGCCCCGTCCCCTCTGAGCTTCCTCCTAGACCTCGGTACCTGCAGGAGCAGCATGTCAACTGACCTGAGTGACCCCGAAGGTAAATAGGGGTGCAGAGGCTCAGAGCGGTAAGGTGGGGCAAGGTCATTTACACATTAAAAGACAAGCATAAGACTTTTAAAATGAACTCTATAAAACACGGGCAGCCAGTGGAGTGAAGCCAGGACAGGGGTGATGTACTCTCTTTATGGAGCAGCGGTTAAAAGTGGTGCAGCAGCGATCTGAAGCAGCTGCAGACGTGAGAGCAACGACTGACTCACTCCAACATAAAGTCCATTACAGTAATCCAAACGGGATGAAATAAACGCGTGGATCAGTTACAAAATACTGCCTGGAAAGAAACATTCTTTGGTACATCTTTGAATTGAATCAAAGTGAATGAAAGGAAGGCGGAAGCAGGATTGATATAAATCCAACGGATGTGATCCTGCAGTACCACAGAGTACTTCTCAAGCCTTTGCAGTTTGCTGCAGCAGATGGCTGCTTCACTTACGTTCATGCATGTGTTAAATTTGTAAATATTACACCGAGCACAAATTCAAATCACTTCAACAAAAACAAAATAATCTTGCACAAAGTAATCAGAGTACAGCTCAGACACATAAATGCAAACATGAGCAGCAGCAGTAAAGAATGAGGAGTCTAAGACGGCACATCAGAACGAGTCAGGAGCGATGCGTGTTACTGTCTTCATGTTTGATCATTTGAAAAGAAAATCGAGCTTTGAAAGCCTGGACAGAATTTAAAAGTGCATGATGACGTGCACATGTACAGACACAGATATACCTATATTCATATATAAGTATATAATTAGTCTGTGCATGTCTCCACAACCCGTACATAAATATAACTATCCGTCAGCAGCAGAACTAAGACTTCCATGTATATATGAGTGATTGATGGTTAGTTGGTGATCTAAAGAGACGACTACATAAACAGGTGTAGACAGCAGACACTGAGGTGGTCAGAGGAGGGACTGCAGGTCAGGATGTCAGCAGGTCTCCAACAGACATCTACACAGACAGGTGGAGGTAAAGACTGGGATGGTCAGAGGTGGGACTGCAGGTCAGGATGTCAGCAGGTCTCCAACAGACATCTACACAGACAGGTGGAGGTATGACATGAAACACTTTCAGGATGATTGCAGGCCACTATGAACTGCTGCACCACGATTGTTCCATGGTATTAAATAAAATGTTGTATTATTTAAAAAATCACCAGACTTAATATTATATTTCTATCAAAACTATTGACAGGACTGATTCCCAAACTGGGAATCACATGATACGATCTGAACAAGTGGATGTAACCTATTTCTAATTTCTAACAAAATGATTTTAATTTAAAGTTTGTTTTATTTTTGTTGTTTTTTTTTCTTTGCAAAGATTATACATCCATCTTAAGTTCTCTAATGTGATCATCTGCAGTGCAACATCACTATTCATCCTCTTCTTTCATCCTTTACAAGTTTTTGATCATGTTATTGATTTGTAATCTGACTGGTCTGTTGCTTGTCTGTAACAGTAAAGTGAGACATGAACAAAGACGCTGCATGTTTTTATTGTGAAATCTGCTAGAAATGTTTTTATTTCATTATATTGAACTATTGAACCACTACAGGTGTGTAAATGCGCGCAACTGGTCTTCCATCTGGAAACCTTAGTTATTTCTGTTGTTGAGAATTCCACATCTGCATTTGAGTCCCAGTAAAGGTAACTCACCAACAGATCCAGTGAAGGCACAAAGCTCCGGAATTTACTCGTATCAATAAAATCAAATGAAATTAGGGGAATGTCCAAGTCCAAAAATGTCTTTTAATCTTGATAAGAGGTACTGATTCAATGTAAAACAGATAATATTAACTGTTGATTGTACTTCATTCGGTTGTTTTCACTGTGGTACTCCTGTCTTAACTATTTACCAGCAGATTTCATGCAAATGTGTAAAAGTAAAATTGTTACTCTGCTGTGTTTGACCTGAAACTCAAACATGTAAAACGTTTTTTTTAAAGTGTTTTTACTCAGACTCTGTATGTTATATATTTTAACACAGTAGTTGCATTTCTATGAACTTGTTTGTATTAATCCTAATGACATCAAGGTTGACATAAATAAAAAGTCTTTGGGATATTTTGGGTCAGATGCTGCTTGAACTTACAGTCTGTAAAGTACGATCTGCCCCTCCTATAATCGTCTTAGGAACGTTTACAGCATCTCATCTATTAAGGGTGTAATGTAATTAAATAGTCAGTCAAGTTACCTTTGCAAAGGAAATCACAGTCATGTGGCTCTTTTATTTGTATTGTAAAAACATGCTCCATTTTTTAAATGTTGATCTAATAAATAATAAACCGTCTGAGTTTGAAACACTTTCTCTTCTGTCATGGTTTTTTGGCCAACTGAAGTGTAACTCTACAATCCAGAGTCTCTTTGTCTAAACAATCTGTGGTGTAACATTACAAACATATCTCCTTTCAAATTACAAACATTTTGACCAGTTTCAGTTTTGTAACATCACATTTGTAACAGTTCAGTGTCGTCTAAAATGTGTTGATGTTAAAATTTGCAGTGGAAAACTTGTTCATGAAATGTTTTTTGGAGCCCATGAAAGTCATTGATCGTACAGGTTTTGAGTTGATATATTATTATTCATCCAAAGTAATGTAATGGTGTAATGTAATGGTTTGGGAGTTAAAAAGTCAAAATCAATGAAATGTTTACAATCACTGAGTCATATTACGGAAGAGCTTTTTCCCCCTTTGGACCAACAGCCGTTAGACTTTCTGATGTGAGCCCGTGTTGCTGTAGGACACTAGAGTGGAGGATGACTGTGTCCTCTGACTTTGTTTGGTCTTTTACTCTGACCAATCATTAGATCTCACGTGGAAACCTGTTGAAAGCATCCAAGGACTGCAAAAGCTTCTTGTACTGTGTTTCTATGTAAATACTTTGAACTAGTGCATCTAAAGAGGACAATGAGCTGCTCAGTCAGAGGCGGAGAAGAACAGCTCACGGATTTTACATTTTAGGAAAAAACACTGTGATGTAACAACGTTAATCCAAGCAGAGCCGTCAGTACAGTTCAGAAGATTTCAAACTTAAGTCTGTTGTTCATTGTAGATGTCATGATATTTTTCCAGGTAGTAAATCCAAATAACAAATGACATGATGAAGGTTAACAGCTTGGTTCTGCTTTACTAGGTGACACTGAGGCACATCTCTGCAAATGGCTTCAAGTCTCAAAGATTGAAAGAATGTTTAAGCTAAACTCACATGATGAAATGAGCAAAGCAAGTTTTTGGTTTACATAATACATTTTGAGTCAGGTTGTATTGTAAAAGAACAAAAGCGAACATGTTGGGGTGGTGGGAACCCCTGAGATGTTCAGAGACAAAATAACTCTGTTGGTTGAAGGTCTGAAATGCTTCTTATTGTCTATGAGCTTTGTATTTCGTGTACAACCTCAATATTAATTACCTTTACTTTTCAAGTAGATTTTCCTTCCAACAGGTTGTTTTTTGTTTTTTGTTTTGTTTTTTTTTGTCTTGTGCTGTTCTGCCTTTTATTATGTCGCAAGGAATAATTAAGGAAGTTGTATTCCGCACTTTTTACGATCTTTTATTTTGAAGACGCTGTTAAGACAGGATATGGTTACGCGGAGTCGCCATCCGCAGCGAGCACATGAACACGAGTTCATCCTCTGACATCGGCTTCTGTGTTCAGGCTTTTGACATCATCGTCTGTAAGTTGCTTTATTTTTACTAGAACTACGATATCGAATCTGTGTAAAACCGTTTGTTTAAGAATGTTTGGACGATGGTGGATGAAGTACAGTGGCTACTCCACGCGCATTCTGGTGAATGTAAGCTAATGTTATTCGTATTTTGACTGTTCTAAGGTCCGGTTGTTTTCTGTTTTACAGTTTTTTACTCTGTTTTGGAGATATTGTTGGAGCAATAAATTTGGAGCTATGGACGCTACTTCCTGACTCTGCTCATTTTTCCGAGAGGAGTTGGGCTTGCTGCTGAATTGCGTTAGATACACGTAAGGAGAGCAGGACATGTGCCTCCCTCTCACCATGACAACCAGAGAGCAAAGAGGACTTCAGTGCCTCCCTCTCACCATGACAACCAGAGAGCAAAGAGGACTTCAGTGCCTCCCTCTCACCATGACAACCAGAGAGCAAAGAGGACTTCAGTGCCTCCCTCTCACCATGACAACCAGAGAGCAAAGAGGACTTCAGTGCGCAACACTTGAAGATGCTGACCGAGGTGCAGTGAGGATCTGGTAAAACAACTGATTCTCATGTTTTGGACAAAGCAGTTTATGTCCCTACGTGCTCACAGTGTCATCACCAATAATGACACAAACAGTCATCTTTGTAAATAAAAACACACTCTAGACTTCATTGAAACAGTGAACATCAGTTTTCAATTACTTGATTTCTTGCGTCCAACTGGACATTTTTATGACTGAATCCTTAAAATCAGCCAG
>JABWDQ010000404.1:0-5000 GCA_014839995.1 Xenentodon cancila
TTTATTAAACACACAATAAGGAAGAAAGACAAAGTCAGTAAGTTTTTCATTCATCATTACGGAGGACGGACAGAGAACCAGCCACATCTCAGCTGCTCTTGTCTCTGTCCGCGCCCCCCTCTGATGGCCTCTTGAGGCTTTTATTGAAAATAAGGAGGTCACAGATGACATGAAGATAAGCAACTTGTACAAGATATTGTAGTGACGGTTGCACACCCCCTTGAGTCTGCGGTCAGAGCTGGTGGCGCAGGGGATCATGGGATGCAGTTTCCTCTGCCGGTTCTGGCCTGAGCTGAGTGGGTGTGTGGGTTTTAATCTATGTGTTTTATTTGCCAATTGTTTTATTTCATTTTCTTCCGTTCAGCGTTGGTTATTTTGTCTGGTGTGTTCATTTTGTTTTGCACCGTAAGTGAGGAGGGGGGTGAGAAGGATGACCCCACCACATGTAGACTGTTCAGTGTCCCAAAAAATAAAAGCAACATTCCTGCAAAGCGCCTATATCTGCCTTGTTCTTAGTAGCGTTGCTACAATATATTCTCTGACGTGTACAGTTATCTTATAAGACAAGCAGTATACCGTGTGTAAAATAACAATGAGATTAAACAAAGAGTGTGTTAAAGTTTAACCCTATCAATACCCATAAAAAGGAACGAAAGAAAAAAACAAAACAAAAAAAAGCAGAACAAAATAAAAAAGAAAGTGGACTGCAAGCAACACACATATTGTGATCCTGTTTCTCTTTATTATCGGTTGAATGCTGTCATTTCTCAAATTCTTCGGCCGTTTTTCGTGATTAACTGGTTCCACAGTTCCACATCAACCTGATAAGAACCAGGACCAACCCGAATTCAACCAGAACCACCCCAGAAGGGAAACAGAACCACCCGACCATAACTAGAACCATCTTAGACAGAACTGGAACCATCTCCAATACAACCACCACCACCCCAGAAGGAACCAGAATAACCCAAAAACGACAACCAGATCTACCCCGAATTCAACCAGAACCACCCTGAAATTAACCAGAACCACCCCAGAAAGGAACCAGAACCACCAGAACATAACCAGAACCAGCCTAAACAGAACTGGAACCATTTCCAATACAACCAGAACCACCCCAAATGCAACCTGAGACACGTCAGACAGATCCAGAACCACCCTGACTAAAATCAACCCGAACAAAACCAGATACAATTCACACATAACCAGAACCACCTCAGACAAAACCAGAACTACCATTCCTTCCTCGTCTTTGTCCTCCTTCTACTTGACTTAACTATCTTCTTTCCTTCTCTTCCTTTCCCCTTCATTCTCATCTTAATTTTTGTTTGGATGAATTTCAAGTTCTTTAGCAATTGAAAAGGTTTTTCACCTTCTTCGTACATTCCAAAAATGTAACTAAAATCCACACTAATTCAGTTATCAATACTTCCTTTTATGGCTTTTAACCTCCTGCTAAATGTAATATTACTGCTGGAGTTTTGGCTAAGTTCTGTAAATCATCCTCCTCTCTTCAAAACAGTTTCTTCCTTTAGCTGATATTCCTCTTTTAAGACCAACTTGTTTTCTTCAGCTCGTCTTCCTGGCATCATCTGATCTTCACTTCAGCTGATCTAGATCTTTAGATGTCTTCTTCCCCTCTTCAACTTGTCTTCCTGTATTAAGCCCATCTTCTTCTCTTGAACAAATATTCCTCCTAAATATTTCCTTTTGACTTTAACTCCTCTCATCTTCCATCATCTCAAGAGTTTTCAATGGTTTGAGCTACATTTTGCAATTTTCAACAGACTATAGCAATTTCTTTAATATTTAGCAGTTCAGCTGTTTATTCAACAAAGGTGAGCTCATCAGCGTTCAACCCCAGCGTTTTCTAGATAATTATTGGTTGAGTGCTGTAATAAATTCAACCTATTGGGATCCTGTTTCTCTTTATTATTATTATTGGGTGAACGCTGAGTCGGCATTCATTCTATTGAGATTCTTTGTCAAATTATTCCACTATTTTTTGCCAATAACTTGTTCCACAGTTTCTGAGCTATTGGACCCATTCAGACATCTATGTGTTCAGCTTGTTCAGGTTGTTACTGCTAAGACATTTTGAGAGATTCCAGGATTTCCAAGGGCCATTGGAATATAATGGGGGAAATCTTAAAATCCTTGAAAAACTTCCACCTCCTGAAACTTTATTACTTCAGCATACTTTCAGCTAGAAACACCATTATATATTTTATTTAGATTTTTTTTTTCTTGTGTGAGTGTGTTCCCTTCACTAAGCCTCATGACAGTCTAACCATATTTTATTGATCCCTGGAGAAAGAAAAGGAAGGAAAAAAAGAGGGGGTTGGGTCAGATCACTGTGTGGACGTGACAGAGTAGGAAAAGGTGGGACATGACAAAGCAAGAAAGAAAGACGAGACAGTGATGGGTTGTGTCTGGTGTCTGTGTAATGGGTTGTAGTGTGTGAATTAGTGTAAAACGTGTTTTAGAATAAAAGTAGACATAGGACAACCAGGTATTTACAAACAGAAGAGGACAGGGAAAAGGGGGAGGAGCTTTCCCTTTACAGTTGTTTAATTTTGGTGTGTGATGTGTGTGTGCTAAATGCATGTGTAGTTGTTTGGGATGCATGTCCAAAAACATCCGAGGTAGGTTAATTGATTATTGATTAAATTGCCCACAGGTGTGAGCATGCACGGTTGTTTGTCTTTGTATGTGGCCCTGGCGACCTGTCCAGGTGGACCCCTGCCTCTCGCCTGTAATGAGTCAGGATAGGCTCCGACAGACCCACGTCACCCTGGAAAACTGATGGACGCACATATACACAATATAGATAGAAGTATTTTTAACTGCTCGTACGTAAATGAGTATACCAACATAAAGTTGTATACATGCATACATTAGTACAGATTCATATATATTGTGGGAAGAAACAGAAGAAGAGAAAAGAGAGAAGATAAATAGATAAATAAATAAATAATATATATACAAACACACACACCCTAACAGACAGTTACATATTTATACTTACTTATACATACGTACACATACCGTTCTCAATAAAAATCATCTAAGAGTACATAATCATCTTACTATGCATGAATGTAAATACATGTGTACATGTACATGCTTATACATACATACAAATATACATTGATACATCCATGTATACGTGTGATTAAATATATATAGACACACATACAAAAAACATTTCATATAATATCATATATCATATAACATGAAAACACATGCAGACCTGGCAGGTGGAAAGGCGGATTTTGCCTCAGCCTTCTCACCATGAAAATGAAGAGTCGAGCGACCAACCTCCGTTCCTGCAGTAGCTGAATCTTTATCCAATCAACCCTCCTGACCAAAATGAGCCTGAACCACACGTGAGTCTCATCCTAACCCTTTAGTCGGGCACATGACATCATCTCCAGACCCACCTGAGAGAGCCCCTGTACGATCTCACCATAGAGAGGAGTCATCCAACGAGGTAAGTGTACTTTGTGCACGATGTAAAAATCAAAAACAAAACTACACACACACACATACATACACACATATACATACATACACATACACACACACACACATACAAATACATACATACATACATAACAAATACATACATAATTAACATTCCCCCTAAGCTGTCAGAGTTAATTGGCCTTAATTATAATCCACTCCTGAAAACGATTGAAGAAAATCTAAAACGTTGGATGAATTTACCAATAAATCTTATTGGTAGAATTGCTACAGTTAAAATGACCATACTTCCCATGGTAAATTATCTCTTTTCAATGATTCCCAGCAAGCCTCCAACCCTCTGGTTCAAATCTTTAGATTCAATAATTACACATTATTACTGGAAAAATAAAAAGGCCAGAATTAAACTATCAACATTACAAAAAAATAAATTAAATGGTGGTCTGGAGGCCCCAAACTTCCAGCACTACTATCTTGCAAATAAACTCCAGTATGTTTATAAATGGATTAAACTAAATGAATCAGATTGTTCTTGGATAGGCCTAGAACAATTTTTTTGTAAAGGAATCAATATCTCTGATTTGCCATTTATAAGCCGCACTATTACCAGACACCCCTGCTTCAAAAACCCAATCATTGCCTCAACTCTGACGGCCTGGTGGGACTTTCACCAAATGACTAATACCACGGTATCACCAAGTACATACACTCCTATTTGGAATAATCCGGATTTTTTGATGAACAGGAAACCATTAAATCTGTCATCATGGATCACTAAGGGCATTACGCATCTTAAACATATCTATGAAAACAACACTCTGGTTTCTTTCTCTCACCTCGTACAGAAGTATAGCATTGGAGGAAATCAATTTCTAGAATATCTTCAAATTAAATCTATTGTTCAAACAAAACTTAATAGTAAAACACCTAACCTTAACCTTCCGCCACTGGTACTAGATTTAATCCAAATTGCTAGTCAACAGAAAATTTTATCCAAAATTTATAAGTTAATTGCAATAAATAAGACAACAATGTCCATCCCATCAATTACATGGGAAAAAGATTTAGAGGTTATCTACAATGCTGACTTCTGGACCCAAATCTGTAAAAATATATTTATGTCTACCGCTAATGTGAATCTACAACTAATACAATATAAAGTAATTCACAGAGCTCACTATACGGGGGAAAGAATGTTTAAAATGGGCTTTAAAGATACAAAAATTTGTACACAGTGTACACAAAATGTGACGGACACATACTTGCATGCAATCTGGGATTGTGACCCAGTCAAAATATTCTGGCACAGTGTCACTGACACCCTCTCCCAACGTCTTGATGGCTGCATCCCGCTGTTACCCTCACTCTGCCTCTTGGGAGATTTTTCTACTCTATCAATGGATAATAGTTCCAACAGAATCCTTTCTATTGCCCTAATCATCGCCAAGAAAACAATCCTCATGAACTGGAAAACCAAAAACTCCATCAATGTCATCCTCTGGGAAAACTTACTA
>JABWDQ010000404.1:7500-20421 GCA_014839995.1 Xenentodon cancila
TTCCTCTATTTTCTTTTTCTTTTTTTTCTTTTTTTTTCTCTTTTTTTTTGCTTATAACGATTGATTATCTTGTGTCCACCTTTTACCCCTTAATCAAGACCTGCAGCTTCTAAAATCACCACTAGGGTCTGGATTCAGACCTGTACCTTCTGTAAACGCTACCATACCTGCAGCTTCTGTAATCCCCACTAGGGTCTGGATCCTGGTCTGCTGCTTCTTTATTCACCATTAAGGCCTGGATGCAGACTGCAGCTTCTATAATCACCACTAAGGTCTGGATCCAGTCCTGTACTATCTGTAATCCCCACCATACCTGCAGCTTCTGTAATCACCACTAGAGTCTGGATTAAGACTTGTACCTTCTGTAATCACCACTATGGCCTGGATCCAGACTACAGTTTCTATAATCACCACTAAGGTCTGGATTGAGACCTGTACCTTCTGTAATCCCCACCATACCTGCATCTTCTGTAATCCCCACTAGGGTCTGGATCTTGATCTGCAGCTTCTGTAATCACCAGTAGAGTCTGGATCCAGACCTGCAACTTCGTTATTCACATGATGGGTCTGGATACAGACCTGCAATTTCTGAAATCGCCACGATGGTTTGCAAATTCTGTTTTCCACACTATGATCTGGATATTGATCTGCAGCTTCTGTAATCACCAGTAGGGTCTGGATCAAGACCTGATACTTCTGTAATCACTAGAAGGGTCTGGATCCAGATCTGCAACTTCTGTAATCCCAACTAGGGTCTGGATCCAGACCTGCAGTTTCTGTAATCCAAACTAGGTCTGGATCCAGATTGCAGCTTTTATAATCACCACTAGGGTCTAGATACAGACCTGTAGCTTCTGTAATCCCCACCAGACCTGCAGCTTCGGTTATCCCTTCTAGGGTCTGGATCCCGATCCGCTGCTTCTTTGATCACCATTAAGGCCTGGATCCCGACTGCAGCATCTATATTCACAACTAGGGTCTGGATCCAGACCTTTACCTTCTGTAATCCCCACCATACCTGCATCTTCTGTAATCCCCACTTGGGCCTGGATCCTGATCTGCTGCTTCTGTAATCACCATTAAGGCCTGTATACAGAATGCAGCATCTTTAATCACAAGGGCTGGATCCAGACTTGCAGTTTCTGTAATCCCAACTAGGGTCTTAATCCAGACCTGCAGCTTCTGTAATCCCCACTAGGGTCTGGATCCCGATGTACAGCTTCTGTAATCCCAACAAGGGTCAGGATCCCGCTCTGCAGCTTCTGTAATCACCAATAGTGTCTGGATCTAGACCTTCAACTTCTGTAATCGCCACTAGGGTCTGGATCCAGACCTGCAGTTTCTATAATCCGAACTAGGGTCTGGATCCAGATCTACAGTTTCTGTATTCACCACTAGGATCTGGATCCAGACTTGCAGCTTCTGTAATCACCACTAGGGTCTGGAACCAGACCTGCAGTTTCTGTAATCCAAACTAGGGTCTGGATCCAGATTGCAGCTTTTATAATCACCACTAGGGTCTGGATCCAGACCTGTATCTTCTGTAATCCCCACCAAACCTGCATCTTCTGCAATCTCCACTAGGGTCTGGATCCCGATCTGCTGCTTCTTTAATCACCATTAAGGCCTGGATCCAGACTGCAGCTTCTATACTCACCACTAGGGTCTGGATCCAGACCTTTACCTTCTGAAATCCCAACCATACCTGCAACTTCTGTAATCCACACTAGGGTCTGCATCCTTATGTGCCGCTTCTGTAATCAACATTAAGGCTTGGATCCAGACTGCAGCTTCTATACTCACCCATAGGGTCTGGATCCAGAGCTGTACCTTCTGTAATCCCCACCAGACCTGCAGCTTCTGTAATCCCCACTAGGGTCTGGATCCCGATCTGCAGCTTCTGTAATCCCAACTAAGGCCTGGATCCAGACTGCAGCTTCTAAAATCACCACTAGGGCCTGCATCCAGACCTGTGCCTTCTGTAATCCGCACCAGGCCTGACGCCTCTGTAATCCCAACTAGGGTCTCAATCACGACCTGCAGCTTCTGTAATCCCCACTAAGGTCTGGATCCAGACCTGTTACATCTGTAATCACCACTAGGGTCTGGATCCAGACCTCCAGTTTCTGTAATCACCACTAGGGTCTCAATCCAGACCTGCTGCTTCTGAAATCAACACTAGGGTCTGGATCTAGACCTGCACCTTCTGTAATCACCACTAGGGTCTGGATCCAGACCTGCTGCTTCTGTAATACCACTAGGGTCTGGAAAAGGACCTACAGTTTATGCAATCCCAACTCAGGTCTGGATCCAGACCAGCAGTTTCTGTAATCCCAATTAGGGTCTCCATCAGGACCTGCAGCATCTGAAATTCCAACTAGGGTCTGGATCTAGACCTGCAGCTTCTTTAATAACCTCTACAGTGGGGATTACAGAAACTGCAGGTCTGGATCAGGACCTACAGTTTATGTAATCCCAACTCGGGTCTGGATCAAGACCAGCAGCTTCTGTAATCCCAACAAGGCTCTCGATCAGGACCTGCAGCATCTGCAATCGCAACTAGGGTCTGGATCCAGACCAGCAGCTTCTTTAATCACATCTACGGTCTGGATCCAGACCCTATTGGGGATTAAAGAAGCTGCTGGTCTGGATCCAGACCGTGCCTGACTACAACTTCTGTAAACTCCACTAGGGAATTTATCCAGATCTGAAGCATTTGTCATGCCAACTGGGGTCTGGATCCAGAACTGCATCTTCTGTAATCCCCACTAGGGTCTGGATCCTTACCTGCAGTTTCTGTAATACCACTAGTGTCTGGATCAGGACCTGCAGCTTCTGTAATACCAACTAAGGTCTGGATCCAGACCAGCAGCTTTTGTAATCCCAACTAGGGTCTGGATCCGGTCCTCGAGAATCTGTAATCATCACTAGGATTAGGAACTGGATCTACAGCTTCTGTAATCCCGACTAGGGTCTGAATCCAGACCTGTACCATCTGTTGTCCCCACTAGGGTCTGGATCCAGTTCTGCAGTTTCTGTAATCACCACTAGGGTCTGGATCGAAACGTGCCGCTTTTAGTAACCTCCACTAGGAAATGGAACCATTTCTGTAGCATTTGTCATGCCAACTAGGGTCTGCATTCAGACCTACAGATTCTGTAATCACCACTAGGGTCTGGATCCAGACCTACAGTTATGTAATCACATCTAGGGTCTGGATCCAGACCTGCTTCTTCTATAACCTCCACTAGGGAGTTCATAAAGATCTGCAGCTTCTGTAATCACCACTAGGGTCTGGATCCAGACCTGCAGCTTCTATAACCTCCACTAGGGAATGGATCCAGATCTGCAGCATTTGTCATGCCAACTGGGGTCAGGATCCAGAACTGCAGCTTCTGTAATTCCCACTAGGGTCTTGATCCAAACATGCAGCTTCTGTAATGCCATCTAGGTTCTGGATCCAGACCTGCAGGTTCTGTAATCCCCACTAGGGTCTGGATCCAGACCTACAGTTTATGTAATCCCAACTAAGGAGTGGATCCAGACCAGCAGCTTTTGTAATCTTATCTAGAGTCTGGATCCTGACCTCCAGTATCTGTAAGATTCACTAGGGTCTGGATCTGGATCTACAGCTTCTGTAATCCAAACTAGGGTCTGGATCCAGACCTGCTGCTTCTGTAATCACCACTAGGGTCTGGATCCAGACCTGCTGCTTCTGTAACCTCCACTAGGGAATGGATCAAGATATGCAGCTTCTAAAATCTCCAATAGGGTCTGGATCCAGACCTGCAACTTATTTAAGCCCCACTAGGGAATTGATCCAGATCTGCAGCGTTTGTCATACTAACTAAGGTCTGGATACAGAACTGCAGCTTCTGTAATCCCCACTAGGGTCTGGATCCAGACCTGCTGCTTCTGTAATACCACTAGGGTCTGGAAAAGGACCTACAGTTTATGCAATCCCAACTCAGGTCTGGATCCAGACCAGCAGTTTCTGTAATCCCAATTAGGGTCTCCATCAGGACCTGCAGCATCTGAAATTCCAACTAGGGTCTGGATCCAGACCTGCAGCTTCTTTAATAACCTCTACAGTGGGGATTACAGAAACTGCAGGTCTGGATCAGGACCTACAGTTTATGTAATCCCAACTCGGGTCTGGATCCAGACCAGCAGTTTCTGTAATCCCAATTAGGGTCTCCATCAGGACCTGCAGCATCTGTAATTCCAACTAGGGTCTGGATCCAGACCTGCAGCTTCTTTAATAACCTCTACGGTCTGGATCCAGACCCTATTGGGGATTAATGAAGCTGCTGGTCTGGATCCAGACCATGCCTGACTACAGCTTCTGTAAACTCCACTAGGGAATTTATCCAGATCTGAAGCATTTGTCATGCCAACTGGGGTCTGGATCCAGAACTGCATCTTCTGTAATCCCCACTAAGGTCTGGATCCTTACCTGCAGCTTCTGTAATCACCACTAGTGTCTGGATCAGGACCTGCAGCTTATGTAATACCAACTAAGGTCTGGATCCAGACCAGCAGCTTTTGTAATCCCAACTAGGGTGTGGATCCGGTCCTCCAGAATCTGTAATCATCACTAGGATTAGGATCTGGATCTACAGCTTCTGTAATCCCGACTAGGGTCTGAATCCAGACCTGTACCATCTGTTGTCCCCACTAGGGTCTGGATCCAGTTCTGCAGTTTCAGTAATCACCACTAGGGTCTGGATCGAAACGTGCCGCTTTTAGTAACCTCCACTAGGAAATGGAACCATTTCTGTAGCATTTGTCATGCCAACTGGGGTCTGCATCCAGACCTACAGATTCAGTAATCACCACTAGGGTTTGAATCTAGACCTGCTGCTTCTGTTATACCATTTAGAGGCTGGATCCCGACCTGTACCTTCTGTAATCCCCACTAGGGTCTGGATCAAGATCTTCAGCTTCTGCAATCCCCACTAGGGTCTGGATTAAGACCTGCACCTTCTGTAATTCCCACTAGGGTCTGGATCCAGACCTACAGTTATGTAATCACATCTAGGGTCTGGATCCAGACCTGCTTCTTCTGTAACCTCCACTAAAGAATGCATGAAGATCTGCAGCTTCTGTAATCACCACTAGGGTCTGGATCCAGACCTGCAGTTTCTATAACCTCCACTAGGGTCTGGATTCCTAGCTTTAGCTTCTGTTAATCCCACTAGGGTCTGGATGGAGATATGCAGCTTCTGTAATCCCCATTAGTGTCAAGATCTGGACCTGCAACTCCTGTAAACACCACTAGGATCTGGATCCGGATCTGCACCTTATGTAGTCCCCACTAGGGTCTGAATAAAAAATTGCACCTTCTGTAATCCCCATTACGGTCTAGATCCGGAGCTGCAGCTTCTGTAAATAACCACTAGGGTCTGGATCCAGATCTGCTGCTTCTGTAATTACCACAAGGGTCTGGATCTAGACTTGCAGGTTCTGTAATCTCCACTAGGGTCTGGATCCAGACTTCACCTTCTGTAATCACCACTAGGGTCTGGATCCAGACCTACAGTTTCTGTATTGCCAACTAAGGCCTGTATCCAGACTGCAGCTTCTAAAATCACCACTATGGTCTGGATCCGGACCTCCAGTATCTGTAATCCCCACCAGACTTGCAGCGTCTCTAATCACCACTAGGGTCTGGATCCAAACCTGTGCCTTCTGTAATCCCCACCAGACCTGCAGTTTCTGTAATCCCCACTAGGATCTGGATCCCGATCTGCAGCTTCTGTAATCCCAACTAAGGCCTGGATCCAGACTGCAGCTTCTAAAATCACCACACAGGTCTGGATCCAGACCTGTACCTTCTGTAATCCCCACCAGACCAACAGCTTCTGTAATTCTAACCAGGGTCTTGATCCAGACCTCCAATATCTGTAATCATCACTAGGGTAAGGATCTGAATCTACAGATTCTGTAAACCCAACTAAGGTCTGGATCCAGACCTGCAGCTTCTGTAATCACCACTAGGGTCTGGATGTTGACCCACAGCTTCTGTAATCCCAACTATGGCCTGGATTAAGACCTGCTGCTTCTGTAATCACCACTAGCGTCTGGATCCAGACCTGTACCATCTGTAATCCCCAGTAGGGTCTGGATCCAGATTTTTTTTTTTTTTTGTGGTTGCCACTAGGGTCTGGATCCAGTTCTGCAGTTTCTGTAATCACCAATACGGTCTGGATCTGGACCTACAGCTTCTGTAATCACCAGTAGGGTCTGGATCAAGACCTGCAGCATCTGTAATCACCACTAAGGTCTGGATCCCGATCTGCAGCATCTGTAATCCCAACTATGGCCTGGATCAAGACTGAAGTTTCTAAAATCACCACTATGGTCTCGATCTGGACCTACACCTTATGTAATCCCCACCAGACCTGCCGCTTCTGAAATCCCCTTTAGGGTATGGATCCAGACCTGCAGCTTCTGTAATCTAAACTAGGGTCTGAATCCAGACATGCAGCGTCTGTAATCACCACTAGGGTCTGGATCCAAACATGCAGCCTCTGTAATCACCACCAGGGTATGAATCCAGACCTGTTACTTCTGTAATCACCACGAGGGTCTTGATCCAGACCTGCAGCTTCTGTAATACCATCTAGGGTCTGGATCAAGACCTGCACCTTCTGTAATCCCCACTAGGGTCTGGATCCAGATCTGCAGCTTCTGCAATCCCCACTAGGGTCTGGATCCAGACCTGCACCTTCTGTAATCCACATTAGGATCTGGATCCCGATCTGCAGCTTCTGTAATCCCAACTAAGGCCTGGATCCAGACTGCAGCTTCTAAAATCACCACACAGGTCTGGATCCAGACCTGTACCTTCTGTAATCCCCACCAGACCAACAGCTTCTGTAATTCTAACCAGGGTCTTGATCCAGACCTCCAATATCTGTAATCATCACTAGGGTAAGGATCTGAATCTACAGATTCTGTAAACCCAACTAAGGTCTGGATCCAGACCTGCAGCTTCTGTAATCACCACTAGGGTCTGGATCTTGACCCACAGCTTCTGTAATCCCAACTATGGCCTGGATTAAGACCTGCTGCTTCTGTAATCACCACTAGCGTCTGGATCCAGACCTGTACCATCTGTGATCCCCAGTAGGGTCTGGATCCAGTTTTTTTTTTTTTTTTTTTGTGGTTGCCACCTAGGGTCTGGATCCAGTTCTGCAGTTTCTGTAATCACCAATACGGTCTGGATCTGGACCTACAGCTTCTGTAATCCCAACTAAGGTCTGGATCTTGACCTGCAGCATCTGTAATCACCACTAAGGTCTGGATCCCGATCTGCAGCTTCTGTAATCCCAACTATGGCCTGGATCAAGACTGCAGTTTCTAAAATCACCACTATGGTCTCGATCCAGACCTACACCTTATGTAATTCCCACCAGACTTGCCGCTTCTGTAATCCCCTCTAGGATATGGATCCAGACCTGCAGCTTCTGTAATCTAAACTAGGGTCTGAATCCAGACATGCAGCGTCTGTAATCACCACTAGGGTCTGGATCCAAACATGCAGCCTCTGTAATCACCACCAGGGTATGAATCCAGACCTGTTACTTCTGTAATCACCACGAGGGTCTTGATCCAGACCTGCAGCTTCTGTAATACCATCTAGGGTCTGGATCAAGACCTGCACCTTCTGTAATCCCCACTAGGGTCTGGATCCAGATCTGCAGCTTCTGCAATCCCCACTAGGGTCTGGATCCAGACCTGCACCTTCTGTAATCCACATTAGGATCTGGATCCCGATCTGCAGCTTCTGTAATCCCAACTAAGGCCTGGATCCAGACTGCAGCTTCTAAAATCACCACACAGGTCTGGATCCAGACCTGTACCTTCTGTAATCCCCACCAGACCAACAGCTTCTGTAATTCTAACCAGGGTCTTGATCCAGACCTCCAATATCTGTAATCATCACTAGGGTAAGGATCTGAATCTACAGATTCTGTAAACCCAACTAAGGTCTGGATCCAGACCTGCAGCTTCTGTAATCACCACTAGGGTCTGGATCTTGACCCACAGCTTCTGTAATCCCAACTATGGCCTGGATTAAGACCTGCTGCTTCTGTAATCACCACTAGCGTCTGGATCCAGACCTGTACCATCTGTGATCCCCAGTAGGGTCTGGATCCAGTTTTTTTTTTTTTTTTTGTGGTTGCCACCTAGGGTCTGGATCCAGTTCTGCAGTTTCTGTAATCACCAATACGGTCTGGATCTGGACCTACAGCTTCTGTAATCCCAACTAAGGTCTGGATCTTGACCTGCAGCATCTGTAATCACCACTAAGGTCTGGATCCCGATCTGCAGCTTCTGTAATCCCAACTATGGCCTGGATCAAGACTGCAGTTTCTAAAATCACCACTATGGTCTCGATCCAGACCTGCACCTTATGTAATTCCCACCAGACTTGCCGCTTCTGTAATCCCCTCTAGGATATGGATCCAGACCTGCAGCTTCTGTAATCTAAACTAGGGTCTGAATCCAGACATGCAGCGTCTGTAATCACCACTAGGGTCTGGATCCAAACATGCAGCCTCTGTAATCACCACCAGGGTATGAATCCAGACCTGTTACTTCTGTAATCACCACGAGGGTCTTGATCCAGACCTGCAGCTTCTGTAATACCATCTAGGGTCTGGATCAAGACCTGCACCTTCTGTAATCCCCACTAGGGTCTGGATCCAGATCTGCAGCTTCTGCAATCCCCACTAGGGTCTGGATCCAGACCTGCACCTTCTGTAATCCACACTAGGTTCTGGATCCAGACCTGTTACTTCTGTAATCACCACTAGGGTCTTGATGCAGACCTGCAGCTTCTGTAATCCCAACTATGGTCTGGATTCAGACCTGCACCGTCAGTAATCCCCACTAGGGTCTGGATCCAGATCTGCAGCTTCTGCAATCCCCACAAGGGTCTGGATCCAGACCTTCACCTTCTGTAATCCCCACTAGGGTCTGGATCCAGACCTGCTGCATTTGTAACCTCCACTAGGGAATGGAGCAAGATCTGCAGCTTCTATAATCCCTACTAGCATCTGGATCCAGACCTGTACCATCTGTTGTCCCCACTAGCGTCTGGATTCAGATTTTTTTACTTCTGTGATTTCCACTAGGGTCTGGATCCAGTTCTGCAGTTTCTGTAAACACCACTAAGGTCCGGATCGAAACATGCAGCTTCTGTAACCTCCACAAGGAAATGGAACCATAAATGTAGCATTTGTCATGCAAACTAGGGTCTGGATCCAGACCTACAGTTTCGTTAATCACCACTAGGGTCTGGATCCAGATCTTCAGCTTCTGCTATCCCCACTAGGTTCTGGATCCAGACCTACAGTTTCTTTAATCACCACTAGGGTCTGGATCCAGACCTGCCTCTTCTATAACCTCCACTAGGGAATGGATCAAGATCTGCAGCTTCTATAATCACCACTAGCGTCTGGATCCAGACCTGTACCATCTGTTGTCCCCACTAGCGTCTGGATCCAGATTGTTTTACTTCTCTGATTTCCATTTGCAATGGACCTGCAGCTTCTGTAATTTCCACTAGGGTCTGGATCAAGATGTGAATCTTCTGTAATCCCAACTAGGGTCTTGATTCCTAACTTTAGCTTCTGTAAATCCCACTAGGGTCTGGATGCAGATATGTAGCTTTTCTAATCCCCAATATGATCTGGATCCAGATATACAGCTTCTGTAATCCCACTTAGCGTCTGGATCCAGACCTGCAGCTTCTGTAATCCCCACTAGGGTCTGGATCCAAACTTGCAGCTTCTGTAATCACCACTAGGGTCTGGACCCGGATCTGCAACTTCTGTAATCACATTTAGGGTCTGGATCCAGACCTGCAGCTTCTGTTATCCAAACTAGGGTGTGGATCCAGACCTGCAGCTTCTGTAATCCCCACTAGGGTCAGGATCCAAACCTGCAGCTTCTTTAATCACCACTAGGGTCTGGATCCAGATCTGCAGCTTCTGTAATGCCCACTAGGGTCTGGATATAGACCTGCAGATTCTGTAAATAACCACAAGGGCCTGGATCCAGATCTTCTGCTTCTGCAATCACCACAAGGGTCTGGATCCATATTTGCAGTTTCTGTAATCACCACAAGGGTCTGGATCCAAACCTGGAGCTTGTGTAAATCACCACTAGGGTCTGGATCCAGATCTGCTGCTTCTGTAATAACCACTAGGATCTGAATCCAGTTCTGTTGCTTCTGTAACCACCACTGTGGTCTGGATCAAAACTTGCAGCTTCTGTAATCCCCACTAGGGTCTGGATCCAGTCCGGCAGTTTCTGTCATCCCAACTATGGTCTGAAACCAGACCTGTAGCTTCTGTAATCTCTAGTAGGGTCTTGATTCCTAGCTTTAGCTTGTGTAAATCCCACTAGGGTCTGGATGCAGATATGTAGCTTCTGTAATCCCCACTATAATCTGGATCCAGATATAGAGCTTCTGTAATCCCACCTAGGGTCTGGATCTTGACCTGCAGCTTCTGTAATCACCACTAGTGTCTGGATCAGGACCTGCAGCTTCTGTAATACCAACTAAGGTCTGGATCCAGACCAGCAGCTTTTGTAATCCCAACTAGGGTCTGGATCCGGTCCTCCAGAATCTGTAATCATCACTAGGATTAGGATCTGGATCTACAGCTTCTGTAATCCCAACTAGGGTCTGAATCCAGACCTGTACCATCCTTTGTCCCCACTAGGGTCTGGATCCAGTTCTGCAGTTTTTGTAATCACCACTAGGGTCTGGATCTAAACATGCCGCGTTTAGTAACCTCCACTAGGAAATGGAACAATTTCTGTAGCATTTGTCATGCCAACCATTTAGAGGCTGGATCCCAACCTGTACCTTTTGTAATCCCCACTAGGGTCTGGGCGGTGCGGCGCGCGTTGGGGGGCTGGGGTATTGCCATCCCTATTGGGTGCAGTGTACTTGGGGTTGGCGGTGGTGTGGGGCGGGGGGGCAGTCGGCCCCCGGGGGTGGCGCTGGGGCACGGATTGGGGCTCAGTGGCGGCCCCGTGGCGGCCCCGTACGGCCCTGCCTGGTGGCCTTCGCTGGGGCCGGCGCCAGTTTCTGGCCTGCGGCTGGGGGGGTGGCTCGGCCTCTTCGGGGCTCTAGTGCCCTTTTGTGGGGGGTCCTGATGGTTGGAGCGTGTGCTGTCGGCCTGTTCCCCTGTAGCTGTCCGGGGCTTGCTTGGTGGTGGCCCCCGGGCCTCGCCGGGCCTCTCCTCCCCGCTACCCCCCCCTCTCATATATGCAAAAAAAAAAAAAAAAAAAAAAGGGAAAAAAAAAAAAAAAAAAAGAAAAAAAAAAAACCACAAACACAACGGAGAGAGCTGAGATGTGTGGGGGGTGCCCACCCCGTAGATGCCAGCTTGCGTTTTTAATACATCCAAACATACTTGCATAAGAGGTGAATTTAGAAAAAAAACAAAAAAAAAAAAAAACACAAACTTAACCATAAGAACTGAGATGTGTGGGGGGTGCCCACCCTGCAGATGCCAGTTTCGGTTTTTAATGCACCCAAACATACTCACATTGGAAAATATACTATTTTAAATTAAACAAAAAAAAAAAATGGAAAAAAAAAAATTTAAAAATAAATATAAGGGAAAAAAAACAATTGGGAAAAAATAAATAAATAAATAAACATTAAAAAAAAAAAATGGGAGGGGAGGGGTCCAGGTGGGGTGGGGGGGGGGTCGGGCTGGGCTTTTCGGGGGACACGTGCCGGGCAGTCCCGGTGGGTCTCTGGGTGCCTGGCTGCCTGGTCCACGCTCTTGCCTTCGGGGTCTGGTCCTGCGATTGGGACTTCCGGGGCCCCGGCGGGTCTGGGTTACGCCTTGGTTGGTGGGTCTGGTGCCGGGGCCGGCCTCTGGGGGGGACCTCTGGCGGGGAAGGTGTGGCGCCGGTTGCTGTCTGGGTGTGTCGCGGTGTGTCGGTGGGTTCCTTCTCCTGGTTCCTGCGCCGCCTCCGGTTGTCGACTGTGTCCCCGCCGTGCTGCTTCGGCTCCCGGGCATGTGTATCTGCGGCCGGTGGGTGGTGGCGGTCCCGGCCCCCCCTGGGGCGGTCGCGCTGCTCTGGCTTCCTCTGTCCTTCTTCCCTCCCGCCTTCCGCCTGCCCCACCCTCTTTGCCTGTCTGGCACCGTGGCTACTGGAGTTCGGTGTTGCTGTCGCGTCGCCGGGGCACGTGGCGGGGGCCGATGCCCGCCGGGCCACCGGCGACACTGTTTCTTGCCCGCCGGGCCACCGGCGACACTGTTTTTTGCCCGTCGGGGTTCGTTATGTTTGGAGGTCGGGGGATCTGGGGGCATCTCGCGGCCTTGTTTCCTTGAGCCTGCTGGGTCCCCAGCTGGTAATGGTCTGTACTAAGGGAGGGTGTGGGATCGGCGGCCTCGGATTCCTCCCTCCCCTCCTGCTGGCTGTGGCCGCGGCCGTGGGGGGCTGGGGTGGCCCAGGGCCGGGGGGAAGGTTGGGGCGCTGACCGATGACAATAGGAACCACGGAATTGTAAGAATAACTATTTAAAGGAGGAAGTGTTTAAATGACTTAATATTATTAGTTTTGTAATTAACAAATCTATTATTATTATTATTATATTTTTGTATGTATTTATGTGCAAATAAGTGAGTTTATATAAATAGATGCATGTTTATATGTGTGTGTGTATGGGTGTGTGTGTAGTTATATACGTGAGTGTGTTTGTGTATATATGTGTGTGAATGTATGTGTTATATATGTATGTATGAATAGCTGTGTGTGTATGTGTGTGTGTGTATCTATATGTGGGTGTGTGTGTGTGTGTGTGTGTCTCTGTGTGTGTGTGTCTATGTGTGTGTGTGTGTGTTTGTGTACATGTGTATGTATTTGTGTATGTGTATC
>JABWDQ010000405.1:0-20098 GCA_014839995.1 Xenentodon cancila
TGATGTGAGTCACTTTGGATAAAAGGGTCTTTAAATGTTTTGTCGTGTTAGAATAAAACCTAAAAGCTTCAGGCTCCTCTTCCATGAACGATGTGAACACCTGAACGTGCAGAAGATCACATCACTGACGTCACGTTTCTCATCTGAACCTGATCATTTTAACAACATCCTGACATTTTACATCTCTGAGGACTTTGAATTATGACCTTCAAACATTTTGTCTTCATTTTCATGTCTTGATACTTTGAGGAGCAATAAATAGTTAGATGGTCAGTGTCGAGTTCTTCTTTTCATTTCAGTGCCAGCCTAACTCGACCAGGCTCAGGAAACAACGGAGGACGCTGGACAACTCTACTCATTTTCACTTATTTTTATTTTCATTTGAGCAAAGATGAGAGCTTGATAACCTTGAAATAAACAGAAACATAATTAAACAAATCTCAAATGTATGTTGAAATAATACTGTATTTTAGACTTTTGTAAATATCATGTTGTTTACCTATTTTACTAGATTGAATACTATTCCATCAAAATACTTGAATCTGTAGTATGAAAGAAACTAAACATACCAATGGCGTCACCGGAGCAATCCAAACACTGAAATGTTTGCTCTGTCAGGCACCTCCCATGACTGTCAGACAAAACCCTCACCTGCCCAGTGTCACCCAATTTAAACCCTTCTTCCTGCCTCCACCTGGCAGGACTTATGGCTTCTATACTGCCTCCTGCAGCTGAGGAGTTGACCCTACATGGACCACACCTCCTACTCTTTATCAGGAGCAAATAAAGAAACTAGAAGAAAAAATAAATAAATAAATCTGAACTTAACACCTCCCACTTGACCTCCTGGTTATTAAACTCTAAGGAGGTCACACCTATCTCACATCTTGGTTACAAACTCTTTCTGCTCTTCAACAGGAAGCAGGACTATCACACGTCGAACATCTCTATGCAAAACTGTAGCAGGGAACGAAGCTGCTCTAGATGTATTTGATCGCTGACTTGAAAATGGCTTCTTATGCGGGGCTGGATAACTAGGGAAGGTTTTCACAAGTACATCCCTTACAATTCCCTTTTCATCAGCATTGACACCGATCACTCTGCCTAACTTATACTGACTCCTCAACGCATTTTGGTCAGCAAGCCAAATGACATCTCCAACACTCACATTTCTATGCTTAGTATGCCACTTATTCCTAATGAACAAGTTGGGACCGGCTAATTGGCACCAGTTCTTCCAAAATTTATTCACTTCGATTTGGATATTCTTGAGTCTCTTGTATGGATATCCTTCAAACTGAAAATCTCCTACATCCCCTCTTGGGCTGACTCTCCCGAGCAAAAGAGAATTGGGGCTGATATATTCGACACATTCCTCCTGGCTTTGTACTCTGGCATCTATAGGTCTTTCATTCACTAAATTTGCAGCCATAAAGAGGAATGTTTGAAATTCACTCCATGTCAAGAGCCCACCACCACCAAGATTGCCTAGAGCTCTCTTGACCAACTTCACTCCTGCTTCGGCTGATCCATTTCTATGGGGAGAGTCTGGTGGATGAAACTTCCAAGACCATTCAGTTCCACTTTTGGAAGCCGTTTCTTCAATCCCAGCCTTATTTAGCTTGCTCAAAAATGTGTGAAGCTCCTCAAGTGAAGGCTTTGCTCCAACAAAATTTGTCCCTGGATCTGACCACAATTTTCTTGGATGTCCTCTGAGAGACGTGAATCTCTGATATGCAAGCAGAAAGCCTTCGGATGATCCATCACTGACTACATCAGCATATATAGCTCTGGATGCCATACAACAGAATACAATGCCCCAAACCTTGAGCGTTACTCTCTTTCTCACATCATCCTTTACTTTATAGGGTCCAAATAGGTCCAAAATTGTAAATTCAAAGGGTCTGGCTGGGCTTATTCTCTCAGGGGGAAGGTCACTCATAATTTGCTGACACTTCTTTGCTGTAGCTTTCCTACAAATGATACAGGCATCCACAACTTTCTTTGCAAGTCTTCGACCCCTTATCACCCAAGCCTTCTCTCTCATCCTCAGTAGTGTTCCTGGGACACTGTCATGGTTAATTTGATGGGCATCCCGAGCAACCAACATAGATACCCATGCACCATAGGGTAAGACTGGTACAGCCGCTTTATCTTCGTTGAAACTCTGAATCCTTCCTCCACACATTAGAAGCCCAGAATCAGCATCTTTGTACATAACTAATCTATCTAGAGTAGTCTCTGAGAAAGTTACACTCTCTTGGGCATCAAGAAAAAGGTTCATAAGTGCATATTTGCGTTCCTGTGGGGTCAAAACTCCTTTATTTGCCTCTAGCTGTTTACTTTGTTGTCTCACAACAAGCCACTTTTCAACAGCTCGTCGCACCCAAGCAATAACACTGACCAACCTGCCGAGATCACTAAACTTTTCTTCAGTTACGACACCCCCAATCCTCCAACCAGTATATGTCTTTAATGCATTGGGAGCTGGACCTAAATCTTTTTGAGCCCCATTTAAACTTGTTTGTGGTATCTGACCGGTGTCGTCTTTCCTGGCTTGTGCTCTGGTTACCACTGCTGTGAAGACTTTTTTCTGGAGTTTATTCACACTTTCTCTGGCAGATGCTGCAACCTCATTTGCAGATTTCATAGGCCACTCTTCTATTGGCTGTTTTAGGAATGCTGGTCCATCTTGCCATGCAGAGTTTTCCTTTAACCCCTCAGGAGACGCTCCTCTTGTGATGATGTCAGCGATATTTAATTCTCCAGCGATCCACCACCAGTCTTCCACTGACCCAGCCTTCTGGATCTCACCCACACGGTTGGCAAAAAATGTTCGATATCCATAACTTTCTCTTTTAATGGCCCCAAGGACTGTTTGACTGTCCATCAGATGAATCCATCGCTCCACTTCCACCCTTCCATGGTTCTCAAAATATTTCCTTAACCTGCTTGCAAAAACTGCACCACAGAGTTCAGCTTTGGTGGCATCTCCTTTCTGATCCAATGGTGTAAGCTTAGCTTTTGACTCAACAAACCGAACATCAATTCCAGCTTTGGTGGCCCATCTCAAATACATCACAGCACCGTAAGACTTATCACTTCCATCAGAGAAGGTAATCCCCCATGGTTTTCCAATCCAGTCAGCTGGTGTAATGCTTCGATGGAATTTAATTCGACCCGGATCCACATACTCTTCAAAAAGCTTTATGGCTTCTTCTCTTAAACTTACTGAAAGTGGTTTATCCCAGGTTGATCTATTAAGTTTTCCGCCACCTGTCTCTTGGAATGCCCTTCTTACTAAGATTGCACCTTTTTGTTTAGCAGGTGCTACTAGACCGATGGGGTCATAAAGCCCAGCTACTTGGCTAAGCAATTCTCTTCTGGTCAGTGGGTCAGGTGTTCCAGATCTCACCTCTTCTTTAAGGAGATCCTTCCCAAGTCTCATTTTCTTCTTCTTGTTGGAAAAGTTAATGGAAGTCAGCATGTAAAGCTTATCCTCTGCAACATGGTATCCAACACCCAGAGCTTTATTATCGTCATCTCTCATTTGATTCGGAAGAATAATAATTGGGTTTAACACGGCTTCCTCTTGTTTCGTGTCAGGTTTCTCCCCAGTTATTGGCCTCCCACTTTGGTGCGACCGGACCCATGGTTTCAAAGAGAAGCCTCCAGATTGCAAGATTTTTCCTACTCCTTCTGTTATTTTGTCCAATCGCTTCAGACTATTGTGGGAAGTAAGGATGTCGTCGACATAACTATCTTCCTTAATAACTCTGCGTTCCTCTTCAAGGTGAACAAAGATTGGTAGATTAGCTGTCTCCCTCATAGCTACCTGTGCAATGCAGCCGGCTGGTCTGTCTCCAATGTTGACACGAGTAATGGCGTACTCTTTTATTTCTTCTTCAGACTTGTCCCTCCACAGAAATCTGTGTAAGTGCATCTCACATTCTTCCAACCACACTGAGTTATACATCTTCTTGATGTCGCCAAGGGCTGCATACACACCACTCCTAAACCTCAGTAAAACAGCTCTTATAGGGTTTAACACATCTGGTCCCTTTAACAGAAGATCATTCATGCTCATCTCTTTACATCTCTGACTGCTGTTCCACACAAGGCGTACAGGAGTAGTCACAGAATGTGGATTCAGTGCCACCAGATGACTCACATACCAGACTGGTCCTGCCCAGTCTCTCTTGATCTTTTCAGTGAGTTCTACAGCTGCTCCCCGCTCAACCATTTCATGTATCTGGGTTGTATATGCAGCTTTCCACCTTGGATCTCGATCGAGCTGTCTCTCAGTTTTTAAGAACGTCAACTCCACTGTGTGTTTGTTGTTAGGGAGTATGGCTGGATCTTCCTTCCAGGGATATTTTGCATCCCAATGTGGAGACTTTACGTGAGTATCCTCCATCACATAAGTGAGTCCTTCTTTTATAATTTCTAGCTCCTTCTCCTCTGCCAGAGTCATTTCCTTCCCACCAGCTTGGCAGTTTCCACATTGACATCCACCACATTTAGGCTCGCAAGCTGCCCCGATACTCTCCCACCTCCACCAGTTAAGAAATTCATGATTGGTGGCAGTGGTAAACTTCACATGAGTTACATCTTGTTCTCTGAGATCAGGGTTACACTCAGAGGGATCTCTATACATCTCCTCATACTTTACAGCAGCCGCTCTCATTGATCGGGCAAAATGGGTTCTTGATTCCTGCACCAAAACTTCAACATCCTCAAAGAGTTCAGGATGTGCTCCACCCACTGTTATCCCTAATGGACTTTCCCATAAGACAAGATCTCCAGTCACTTTCATTCTTTGTGGAGCTAGTCTTCCTTCTCGATGGCTGATGAGAAGCTCGATCTCTTTTGGCCTCTTTAGTTGTTCTAAATCAACATCAGGAAAGAATTTCTTCAACTTCTCAGGTTTGATGACATCATGCACTTCAGCAATCTCGTTAAGCCCATAACAGACAAGTTCATGTGAGGCCACTGTGCCCTTGGGAGTTTTAATTCTGACTCTTAGGAGATATCTTTGTGTTAAAACTCTCATGGTCATTCCACCAACACCGTGCACAACTAATGTGACCTTCTCACTTTGCAGTTTCAGTCTTTCAGCAGCTCTATGGGTAATATAATTTGTGTCGGATGCAAGATCTATCAGGGTCCCGATTTTTTGACCTGCATTGGCAGTAATCTCCATCAACATCATGATGACAGGAAGTTCACAAAGTCCGTTCTTCTCCAGTAGCTCAGACTGGGTTTTACTGGTGTTAGTCATTCTCCTTGTGTTGTTGGTAAAAGCGTTTCTACATTTTTCTGCCATACCTGGAGAAAGTTGAGACAAGAACTCCTGTTGCTCATCAGTCAGTTCACAGTTGGTACTCCCCCCACAGACCTTCTTGTTCCTGACATCATCTGCTTTTGGACAGAGAAAGTAATGGTGGTTAGATATGCCGCCCTTTTTGCAGTCTTTATTCCTGCACAAAAAAGAATCCATGCAATAACTGTCATCGTCGTGACATCCAAGACATCTTTTGCATGCTCTGAGTTTCGCAACAGCAGCTTGCTTCTCATGGAGACTCAATTGCTTGAACTTTTTACAGAAGAAGATCTTATTAGCATGTCTTCCATCACCACATACAACACAAACATCATGAAGTGTTTTCTTTGCTGCTCTCGTAGCTGCATACTGCTTGTCAAATGTTTTTACAGGACGTTGAGCTGACTTCTCCATCTTCTCCACAGGTTTTAACTGCTCCAGCCTTTCAAGAATATTTTCCTGATATTTTAGGTAGTGCAGAAGTTCATCAAAATGGTTTTCTGATGTGATGTCATTTTTTGGTTCTACTAAAAGGGTTAACCAGTCTCTTTTAATGAAGTCAGGTAGCTTGCTTTCTATTGTTTGTATCACTAATGGATTTTTTATTGCACCAAATGTCCCTAATTCTGTCAGGTCTGTTAAAGCTTTCTCCACAGACTGTATCAGGTCAATTACTTTTCTTGGTTGATTTCCCTTCACAGGAGGGATCTTCTCTAATTCTTCCAGGATTTCAATGGTGATTGATTCTTTGTTTCCAAACCTGTTCTTCAAAACTCTAAAAATCTCGCCTGCTGTGCTATAAGTTGACAATCTAAGGTCCTTCACAATCTTGTCATCAACACTGTCTAAAAGTTGACTTTTCATGACTTCAGCAGACCCTGATGGCTCGCCTTGCTTCTGCAGGCTCTCCCAGTCTTTCTTCCATCTGTAGAAGTCTCTCTTATTACCTGTGAAAACAGGAAGGGCTATTGGCTTAATCCGCACAATGGGTACTAAAGGTGTTAATGGTGTAGAGAGTACTCTGTCTCTTCCACCTACTCCTTCCCCTTCAATCTGCCGAGCATTAACAAATTCAACTTTTCTCAGTTCAAGATTGCTGGTGGTAGCTTTTAAACCTCTAATCCTGTCCTCTAGAGTCCTCCTTTCTTCCACAGGTATCCATTTCTCCCAGGCAGACATAATTCTGATAACTTCTTGCATCTTTTTTTTTAAGAGAGTCAAGTGAACCTCATAGCCTTCTAAATATGTTCCTCTAACAGGTAGCCCACTTGCTACATCACTATTTCTTTCTGCCTCAAGAATAGAGGTTTTAAGTTCACTTTGGCCATATCTTGACCACAAATTCCTCTGAACTATCTCCTTTGCTTCTTTAAACTTCTCTTCAGCATCACCAGCTGTCTTTTCAATCTCACAGTCCAATGCCATTTCAATGTCATCTGATTCTTCTTTTGTTGTTTCAAGTAAAAGTCCAACTTTGTAGTCATCATTGCTTTCCAGAAGATGGTTGAAGTAGCCAGACAGTTTGTGAAATTCTTCTTTAAGCTCCATTTCGGACATGCAACCAGCCTCCCTACTGAGAAAGTTGGTCTGTCGTGTGAATCTGCTTTTAGCGGCAGTCCTCTGCCGCTTGAGTTCCTTAACTGTCTTCTCTGGGACTTCATCCGCCATTGTAAATCCGAAACACATACACCTTGCCACTTCTGCGTCAGCAGCTTTACATAGGATCTTCTGAAGCCTTTTATCTTCTTCTCCTAGCTGCAGCGGTGGTTATCAAGTGTCGAGTTCTTCATTTCATTTCAGTGCCAGCCTAACTCGACCAGGCTCAGGAAACAACGGAGGACGCTGGACAACTCTACTCATTTTCACTTCTTTTTATTTTCATTTGAGCAAAGATGAGAGCTTGATAACCTTGAAATAAACAGAAACATAATTAAACAAATCTCAAATGTATGTTGAAATAATACTGTATTTTAGACTTTTGTAAATATCATGTTGTTTACCTATTTTACTAGATTGAATACTATTCCATCAAAATACTTGAATCTGTAGTATGAAAGAAACTAAACATACCAATGGCGTCACCGGAGCAATCCAAACACTGAAATGTTTGCTCTGTCAGGCACCTCCCATGACTGTCAGACAAAACCCTCACCTGCCCAGTGTCACCCAATTTAAACCCTTCTTCCTGCCTCCACCTGGCAGGACTTATGGCTTCTATACTGCCTCCTGCAGCTGAGGAGTTGACCCTACATGGACCACACCTCCTACTCTTTATCAGGAGCAAATAAAGAAACTAGAAGAAAAAATAAATAAATAAATCTGAACTTAACAGTCAGATCCAACCCTGTTTCCTACTTATATTTGCTGGACACAAAAACACCAAAACTACAGCAGAAACAGCAGAAACATGATAAAAGTCACATCAACAAGAGCAAACAACAAACACACAATAATCCAATGAACTAAACACACAACAAAGTTCACTCACCCAGCTGCACCAGTGAAAATCCAACTAAAAAACAGAAATAACACAAAAATATGAAAACACAGCTGGTGACCGCCTGTCAGAGGATCAGCAGCGTCCTGACTGACAGGAGGAACTTTGAAACTGACTTTAGTCAAATTAAACATGAAAACAATCTGATCATTTCCACCCAGTCCTGATCATTCAGAAATCACCTGATCAGACCGACTTCTGATCATGTGATCGGATGGTGACGTCACTAACTGGAAAGTAAAAGCAGTTTTCCTTCAACAGTCAGCGGTAGTGTGGCCGAGCGGTCCAAGGCGCTGGATTAAGGCTCCAGTCTCAACAGAGGCGTGGGTTCAAATCCCACCACTGCCATCAGGTCTTCTAGTAAACATGTCAAAGTTTACTCCAAAAAACAACCCTCATTTGTAATTCATTGTTCAATCATTGTTGGAGGGAGTTTTGTTGACAAGAACTAATGTTGACTGTTTGCAGGAACCATTTTTATTAACGTCACACTTGTGTTTAGTGGCGACTCTGCTCAAATCGGCTTGAGAGTGTTTCCATCATGATACTACCCAGGTCCAGTTTTACTACCTGGAGGCTTTTTAATCTCTCAGAGGCAGCCTGGGGCAGCAGAGGTGTTGAGAGACAGAGACAGAAATGGAAAGACTGGATCAGATCTTCAGGCTTTTAGTTGTGACGAGTCGTAATTGCAGAGCATTCACTGCTGGAGCATTAACAGAGATACGTTACATCCTGGTTCCCTGGTGGGAATACTACTGGCTCTCTGTTTCCACTCGAGCAACAACATGCAGACACTTGATGGAATCTAAAAGTTCTTTGTTGGTAGTTTAAACAGTGTTGAGTAAATAAGACGAAAGAGGCGAGTGCTTCAAAGTCGGTGTTGCTCCACACATACAGCTGCTGCTGCCGGTCCTGCATCCTAAAACTTGAGTGTCTGTGTCAAAACTGTGAAAGCTTAAGATTAAAAAAAAAATAATTAAATTAAATTCAATCTTATATTTTTGAGAGCTGGACATCAGTCAGTTCATCTGCAGTACAGAGGCAGAAGTTTGCACCCACTTTAAGGATAACTGGAAGTAAAAATCCCGACACAGAGGACAGCTCTTAAAGCAGGCTGTGAAGTTTGGGCTCCGTGGGACAGTAGCTGACCTCCCTGCAGTGGCTGCAAAAGAAAAACTGATGACAGATTGAATGTGGTGTTTCTCATTTGGCACAACCAGAAGAAATTGTGGTCATTTATAATTATTTGAATTTTCAGCTTTAATATTGTGAAATCTTTCTATATCGATGCAAAACCTGCAATAACAGCTAAATTTGTCCCACCTTCACGACGTCCTGGTTGTGATTTTTCAACAATCTCACTAAATTATATCAATCAGGTTTGATCCTCGACAACATAGTGATGTCTTGGAACCATCAACAATTAGATGGAGATACATCCTCTTCTCCAAAACTAACTTCATTACTGATGCAATAATGTTGGTGCAGATGGTGGCCCGTTGCCATCGTTACCATGGCAACAGCATCAGATGGTGCAGCAGATGGTGGCACGTTTCCAAGGTTAACATTGTTACCATGGTTACCATGGCAACAGCATGAGAGGTTGCAGATGGTGGCCCGTTACCATGGTTACCATGGTTAACATGGCAACAGCATCAGTTGGTGCAGATGATGGCCCGTTTCCACGGTAACCATGGCAACAGCATCAGACGGTGCAGATGGTGGTACGTTTCCATGTTTAACATGGTTACCATGGTTGCCATGGTTACCATGGCAACAGCATGAGAGGGTGCAGATGGTGGCCTGTTACCATGGTTACCATGGCAACATCGTCAAACTTGACCAGCTTGCTTGTCCCTGCTGAACAAAAACATCTCCACCACCATCTCCACTTCAAATGCAACATTTGCATGCCTGCAACTCTTCAAACAGGTTCTCTGCATCACTATTATTGAGCAGCATGCTCTTCTTGACTTTATTTCTTGTTACTGTCTTAGTTCATAACCTCAAACAACACTAGATTAATAAATATACTACTGTTGCTACAAAAAAAATCCATTTGAGCAGCTGCAGCTGTTCTCAAAGCAAGCCAACCGTTCTAGCTGATGATATTTTCATCAGTAACACAAATGAAAAATTCAGACGTTTCTCATTTAACCCAGTGATTTCACCACCAGGATGAGCTGCACCACAGATGAACTACTTTTAAAAATAAACACAAGTTGAGACCGAAATAATGGTGACAATAAAATTAAATAATAGCATGTGTGCACACAAAAAATAAATTATATCACATATACCTGAACTACGATCTCAGTATCTCAGAAAAGTCCTGGCATCTGTCCTGCCGTCTTCTCCTCCTCCTCCACCTCCATCCCCCTGCTCCAGACATCCACAGTCCTGGTCCCAAGTCCAGATCCACATCTGGAACTGCTTGATTGTCTAGATTATATTAAAACATGGTTTTCTGTCAGATGTCAAACACAAAAGAAGACAGAGATGATTGTGTTTGTTTCCTCTCTGTTTCAACATTTATAAGTACTTCATTCAATATTTATTAAATAAACAGTGAACATTATTTTTCTCAAATTTAAATTCAAATTATTTTATCTAAATATATTTATTGAGAGCTTGATTATATGTGATAAGGGAAGCATCCAAGGTGCTTCACTGGAGCTGCATCTGTAGTTTAAAAAAGTTATTTAAATGTTCTCACACTATGTAGACTGTAAAGGTTTATAGTGAAAATGTCAGACTAGATCCTGTTTGACTGAATCAACTAACTGATGAACTTCATCAGACAATGTTTCAGGTGTCCAGTAATGCAAGTTGGTGTTAGAGCTCATATAAACACAGCTGATGGGATGTTGGTCCGAACTTTCTCAACACCTCATTCCTACAAGTTTCAGTTGTCCATTAATGCAAGGAGTTATTATTAGCTGCAATAACAAAAAATGGCCACTAGATGGAGACCTAAGACCACAAATGAATTAACCTCCATCTGCTCATCGTAAACTGAATTGCAGCAGGTTGAAACTAAACAAAGACAGTGAAGTTACCATTCAAGCGTAACTACAGAGTTATACAGTAAACATTTGCATAAGAAATACACAAAAGGGCTGAACTAAGGACACCCGTTGTAAACCACAGACCACGATTAGCATTAGCAACGAGCTAACTTATTACAATACAAAGTGGCATTCTCTGGAAACAAAAGGACGATTAAACAAACATAACTCCAGCAAACACAGTACTTGTGTGTTAAAACCGCGCACAGGATTCATACATGCATACATTTTAAACTTGATTTAATCATTATTTGGATTTCTCAATTCTACATTTTTGTGATAGATATTCATTTAAAATTGGTTTCCGTTGGATTGTGTTTCATCCAGCTCCTTCCTGTCGTGTAAAGTGAACATTTATGTTTTCTCAGACTTTGTTTTTAAGGCTTCCTGCCGGGTCGTGTACTGAGAGACTGTGCAGGAGAACTCACGGATGTCTTCACAGACATCTTTAACATGTCACTGAGTCAGGCTGCGGTTCCCAAGTGCTTCAAAGCCACAAGCATTCTTCCGGTCTCAAAACGTTTGAGCACTTGCACTTCGTTTTCTTATATGATTTGGTTTTCTCTACTAAAAGGAGGGTTTGGTTCGTACTTTACCCAGTGTCTGGTGTTGGTTCAGTTCCTAGCATTCACTTATAACAACAGTTGCGTATTAAGAGTCATTTATAAATAAACTGGCATTTGAGCCAAATAATTAGACATAACTTTGAGAATACATTGCAAAAGATCCCGGAGCCACTCAAGTAATTAAGGAGTAAACGATTGTGTTCCTCAATACTTCTGCAGAAAGATCTGCAAGACAAGTCCTGCTGATTGTGAAGCACCTGACACAAACAAACCTGAAAACTGAAGTCAACAACATTTATACTTTCATCTGGTGGTCTACCTTGGATGTTTCATCTGATCTTGCACCTATTTAGGCCTATCTATCACCTGTTCTTATACCTTTTTGGCCCTGTTTATCACCTGGTCCTTCATCTGTTTGGCCCTGTCTATCACATGGTCCTGTATCTGTTTGGGCCTATCTATCACCTGTTCTTACACCTTTTTGGCCCTGTCTATCTCCTTCATCTGTTTCGACCTGTCTATTACATGGTCCTACATCTGTTTGGGTCGGTCTATTACATGGTCCTGCATCTGTTTGGGCCTGTCTATTACATGGTCCTGCATCTGTTTGGGCCTGTCTATTACATGGTCCTGCATCTGTTTGGGCCTGTCTATTACATGGTCCTGCATCTGTTTGGGTCGGTCTATTACATGGTCCTGCATCTGTTTGGGTCGGTCTATTACATGGTCCTTCACTTATTCGGGCCTATCTCTCAACTGGATCTCTGCTTGCTTGGACCTCTCTGTCACCTGCTCCTACACCTGTTTGGCCGTGTCTATTTTATGGTGCTTCATCTGTTTCGGCCTGTCTTTCACATCCAATATCCTTGAAAACAATACGTTATAGACTCATTTAAACACACATAACAACACAGACACCAGACTGCAGCCACCACTGTCTTGTCTTTCTTTCTTGCTCTTTCATGTCCCACCTTTTTCTAGTCTTTCACCTTCCACACCCAGTGATCCTAGTCCTCTTTGGCAGAATATCTATTCCCTCCCTTCCTTTTTCTTTTCTTTCTTTCTGGAGGGATCAATAAAATATGGTTAGACTGTCATGAGAGCTGGTGAAGAGAACACACTCGCACACACCTATGTGCACATAAAAAAATCAACCCTCTGTAGCAGGATTAAAATGCATATATAAAGCTCTTGGGTTCTAGTAAACTTGGTATTAACCATTAATATTTGTGCAAACAAAGAAAAAAAAATACTGGAGAACTTCATCTTCAAATCTAACTGGGATTTAACAGGAAGTCAAGAGAAGCCAAGTCTGCAGAAATATGATTTCTCCTCATCAGAACTCTCATGGCAGTTTCTGAATCAGAGTCATTTCAGGATTTTCTACTAATGATGAATTGCAGTTGTTCAGTCTTGAAGTAACAAATACATGAACTTTTTTGTGTTTATCACTATGAGTTGTGTGCGTGCGTGCGTGCGTGCGTGCGTGCGTGCGTGCGTGCGTGCGTGTGTGGTCTGAAGTCACTTAACGCCGCCCTGCAGGACTGTGTGGACAGATGTATTAAAGACTCCCAGTGCTGCAAGACCAGATTCAGACAGACGCTCCAGATCCGCGTTTTGTGACTCTCAGCGAGAGAAGCACAAAAAGCAGTTTTCTGTCCTGAAACCTGGAAATTACTTAGACACAATTCAATCTGCTTTCCTCTTTATAGATATGTAGTTTTCAATAGTTTTCTTTCAAAACTCTGAAGAAACAACAGTGTTATGACAGATATTTGCCTTGTAGAAAAATGCACTTTTCTGTCCTGGTCAAGGAAATCACTCAGAAACACTTGAATCTGCTTTCCTCTTCAGATTTGCAGATGTCTTCATGTATGCAGATGTTTTCATATATGCAGATGTCTTCATATATGCAGATGTTTTCATGTATGCAGATGTCTTCATGTATGCAGATGTCTTCATATATGCAGATGTTTTCATATATGCAGATGTCTTCATATATGCAGATGTCTTCATGTATGCAGATGTCTTCATATATGCAGATGTCTTCATGTATGCAGATGTTTTCATATATGCAGATGTCTTCATATATGCAGATGTTTTCATGTATGCAGATGTCTTCATGTATGCAGATGTCTTCATATATGCAGATGTTTTCATATATGCAGATGTCTTCATATATGCAGATGTCTTCATGTATGCAGATGTCTTCATATATGCAGATGTCTTTATATATGCAGATGTTTTTATATATGCAGATGTCTTCATATATTTTTTTTTTTTTTTTTTTTTTTCTTCCCTTTCTTGTCAGTGTGGACATCGTGCACACGCTGTATGTACGATGCACACCGAAATTAGTCTCTGCTTTTAACCCATCAACTAGTTTCACTAGTGAGCAGTGGGGCTGCTAGCAGGGCAGCGCCCCGGGCAGCAATTGGGAGTTAAGGGCCTTGCTCAGGGGCCCCCAGTGATTTACCATTGTGGGCAGCCCTGGGCTTGAACCTGGGTCCTCCACGCCCACCACTGTAACCACTAGGCCACCACTCCCTCTATATATGTATGTATCTATATATGCAGATGTCTTCATATATGCAGATGTCTTCATATATGCAGATGTCTTCATATATGCAGATGTCTTTATATATGCAGATGTACACTCAGCTTTGGGTGGGAGGAATTTGCGCCGGGGGAAAACACAAACAGACAGAAAACATGCAGCTCATTGCAGTTGATCAGGTGTTTGGACAACGGTTCTGTGACCATCATGTCCTCTGGTGGAAGATGATCAGCGTTTTCTTTCAAGGTGTCTGGTGCGTTTATGCTGGCGGAGCTGCTCTGGCCTCATTCGTTTCTTGAAACGCCTCCACAGAGAAGGCGTGTCTGGTGTGTTTTGCAGGTGAGGAGCATCCGGTTCTGCTGCCAACTCATCTGGGACAGACGAGTTTCCTGCAGGAAATTTTGGGATGTCGTCATGTTGTGGTGGTACTTTGTTCACATTTGGTGAGGTGCATTTCATTTGCACCGTGACTTCTGCTACTTTACAGTCAACATTTCCAGTCGTCTGACCTGGAGTTTTTAGTCTCGAGGGCAGTTCCAGGTTGGAGCTGGACTTTACTGGGAGCTCCAGTTTTACATCTTCCAGGTCCTTGATGGACGACACATGTGCTTCGACAAGCTTAGAAATGGACTCCTTCAGGTTCTCAGCAGTTCCTCTGCACTGTTTCAGCTCCTCCTCCACGTTAACTGGACGTCTCGTGTCAGTGTCCTGTCGGAGCATCTAAAGCTGCCTAGTCTGTCTGCAAGCTGCCTCATGTTCTCCTCCAGCACTGATTTCTGCCACAAACGCTTGCTCTTTTTACTGAAATTGTGAAACCAGATGGTTGCTTGTCAATATATAATGAGAAATGATATACATGAGCTTATTAACAAACTGCACCATTTTTCAGCCGGGCTGCTCTGCAGTCTTTGAGCTGCAGATCGGAACATGCAGCTGTGTCCAATACTAGATCCATCACAAATGTCTGTTTTTTATTCTGAATTATTCTGATTCTGAGCTCACCTGGAATCTCCAACAAGACTTTCACACACAAACAGAGAAAAACAAAGATGGAACCGTCACAACTAAAATCCAGAAGAACATCACTCTGTCAGACACACATGATGGATGCAACATCAGATCTTCTGTCAGACATCTTGTGAATGAAGGAAAAGATTTGAAGACCTCACAGACAAAAAGACTCCCAGTGTGTCCTGTAAGTGATCCTGTTAACACATCAGAGTTGAGCTGTTTCTAATCAATAAAGTCCACGTGTGTCACATGTTCCTCAGATGCTTCTAAGGACACCTCAGCATCCATCAGTCCATCAGGTTTGGTGTCAGCAGGTAGCTGGGTGAAGCTGACCTGCTCCAGCAGAGCCAATCCTCCCGTCAGCAGCTTCACCCGCTTCAAGAAACGTGAAGATGGAGACATGAAAGCAGCTGAAGGAGACTTTTACAGGCTGAATGTCCCAGATGGAGGAGTTTTTTACTGTGTGGCCACAAATGATGTGGGGAAACAGACATCAGCAGATGTCCTTCTAAATGCTACAAAGTTAAATGCTGGAGATCTAGTTGTGCAAAAGCTGCAGGTGAGAAAATATGAAACTTTGCCAAAGTCAAGATGTTTTTCTTCTTTCTTCACATTGTCTTCTTCTCTGCAGTAAAATGATGCATCATCGGTGGTGACTGGGCTGCTGACTGATACCTGAGTTTTCATGAAATGATTGATTACAGTTTGAATTAGTTCTTAGTCGACTCTCACAAAACACCTCCTGGAACCAAATGAGGAACATCAGCATTATTTGAACATGGTCTTTCAGACTGAGGAACACTTGTTGATGACAGACTGATCTCCAGATGTAGATGTTTCTACTGATACAAGACTTGTGCATGAATGAGTTTTAGATCCTTCAAGGCTGCTCAACGTTCTGAAGCTGACAACAACTCACAGACAGTGAGTGGAGGCTGTTTCAGAGCTCAGAGTGGGAACCGACAGTCGTGCAGCTTCTGTGGTGTCTTGTTCAGTTACATGTTTGATTCACTGATGGAAAGAGTTTCTTTGTTCTGTACTTTTACTGTAAAATGACTGTTTTCTCTGTATGTTGACTGTATATTTGTATCTGTACTGAATAATAAACTTGACCGAGAACCTGAGTATCTTTTTACTTCCAGATTTTGTATTTGAGTTATGGACAGTTTTTTACAATATTTTATTGAAAATAGTAAGTATATTTTTATTTATTAGCTAAAATTGATGTCCTCATTAAGCTGATCTAATTCAAAGTTCAGCTGTGAAGATGTTTGTTAGTTATTTACGATCAGTAAAAGGTTTTCACAGCTTCTCCAAATCAAATATGATGGTTGACATGAGTAGAGATCAGGTCTCTTCAGTCGGTCACTTTGTTTTAATTTATGCGTTTAAATGTTTAATTTACTTTATGGGTGTTTTGTCAGGTCACCTTTTGTGTGACACAAAGATTTAAGTCAGATTTCTCTCTAAACATCAGTTTTACGTCATTAACATGTTGATGTGTTGAAGCAGTAGATAATTTTACTATTGTATCCTGTCTTGTACCTTTGACGGTGTCTCTATGTCTCTATTCTTTCTTTACTTCCTGCTCTACCCGACTGGCCTTCATCAGGAGGGTCCCCCCTTATGATCCAGGTCCTGATCCAGGTTTCTTTCCTCTTAAAGGGGAGTTTTTCCTGCCACTGTTTGGTTTAAGGTTTTTCTTCCACTAGGGGAGTTTTTACCTGCCGCTGTTTATGTAATAACTGTTCGGGGGTCATGTTCTGGTCTCTGGAAAGATCCTGGAGACAACTTGTGTTGTAATAGACGCTATATAAATAAAATTGAATTGAATCTAAAAAACTCTCACTGGGAACAAATCCAAATTACTGCCGGAAATGCGGACCAAGCTCTTAAAACCAAAATAATGACTGAGCTTTTGTGACTTTGTGAACATTGTAGCGCTGACGTTGCAGCGACAACCTTGATAAAATCGCTCCATATTAAAGCAATTCATGCCAATGAGGGAAAGTTTTCCTGGAATTCAGATTGAAACGCTCTCCAAGTGTGTAAACATGTCAACATGAGCTGGAAACAGAATTAGGACCAGGACAGGATGCGGCGACAGCATTGAGGCTCCACTTACACTGCTGTTGCTCTGTGGCGTGGCCGTGTTAACCAGCACAGCAAACGTCTCCAGTCGCTGTCCTCCAGCCTCTCCGGCGTCAAACGCTCCGGGACCTGTCCGCCTCAGCTCCTCGGAGAAGATGTGAAGCCCCAGAAATAAACACAGACTCAACAATCAGTGTTAAACTGAAATAAATTCCACTCTCAGTTAAAGTTCAAGGAGCAAAATGAGCAGCGCCGTTAAATTCCAGATCATCTTCACCCGAGTGGAAAACATTTATACAGCTACTGTGACTTCACTTCCCACAAAAATAAACAAGTTTGGGATTACATGATACTTACTGTCCATTTTAGGAATATTAGCCGTGTCCTCTTCAGATGACCTGCACAAAGGAGATACTTTGTCATTCAGAAGTATTTTGTGAAGTAGTGAAACTAATCTGTACCACTTTGGTAAACCGAGTTGTAATTTAATTAATTTATTTCCCCACAGCTTGATTGTCATGTGACCAGGAATTCTGGTTTTCCAAGTGACAGTGGAAGTGGACGTCAGGCCTGCTGGACCACGTCTCACCGTCCTAAGATGGTGAAAGATGCTCTACTGCACAGAGTTTGCAGCCGTCCTCACATTCCTGTTACACGTTCCTGCATCACCGAGTCCCACAACATTCATTTCAACCCTGTTCCACATCTGTTCCTACCTCCAAAGGTAGAACAGATCCACCACATCTGTTCCTACCTCCAAAGGTAGAACAGATCTACCACATCTGTTCCTACCTCCAAAGGTAGAACAGATCCACCACATCTGTTCCTACCTCCAAAGGTAGAACAGATCTACCACATCTGTTCCTACCTCCAAAGGTAGAACAGATCCACCACATCTGTTCCTACCTCCAAAGGTAGAACAGATCCACCACATCTGTTCCTACCTCCAAAGGTAGAACAGATCCACCACATCTGTTCCTACCTCCAAAGGTAGAACAGATCCACCACATCTGTTCCTACCCCCAAAGGTAGAACAGATCCACCACATTTGTTCCTACCCCCAAAGGTAGAACAGATCCACCACATCTGTTCCTACCCCCAAAGGTAGAACAGATCCACCACATCTGTTCCTACCTCCAAAGGTAGAACAGATCCACCACATTTGTTCCTACCTCCAAAGGTAGAACAGATCCACCACATCTGTTCCTACCTCCAAAGGTAGAAAAGATCCACCACATCTGTTCCTACCTCCAAAGGTAGAACAGATCTACCACATCTGTTCCTACCTCCAAAGGTAGAACAGATCTACCACATCTGTTCCTACCTCCAAAGGTAGAACAGATCTACCACATCTGTTCTACCTCCAAAGGTAGAACAGATCCACCACATCTGTTCCTACCTCCAAAGGTAGAACAGATCTACCACATCTGTTCTACCTCCAAAGGTAGAACAGATCCACCACATCTGTTCCTACCTCCAAAGGTAGAACAGATCCACCACATCTGTTCCTACCTCCAAAGGTAGAACAGATCCACCACATCTGTTCCTACCTCCAAAGGTAGAACAGATCTACCACATTTGTTCCTACCTCCAAAGGTAGAACAGATCCACCACATCTGTTCCTACCTCCAAAGGTAGAACAGATCTACCACATCTGTTCCTACCTCCAAAGGTAGAACAGATCTACCACATCTGTTCTACCTCCAAAGGTAGAACAGATCCACCACATCTGTTCCTACCTCCAAAGGTAGAACAGATCCACCACATCTGTTCCTACCTCCAAAGGTAGAACAGATCCACCACATCTGTTCCTACCTCCAAAGGTAGAACAGATCTACCACATCTGTTCCTACCTCCAAAGGTAGAACAGATCTACCACATCTGTTCACATTGTGAAAATAAATAGATAAACAATGAGTGAATGAATGATCCCTGTCCACATTAAACAGTTTTCACACATGTGGAGGAGTAAAAAACTATCAGCAGATACATTAAAGAGGCTTCTAGTTGGATATAAAAATAAAATATCTGTTCTACAATCATGTTATAGTGAAAGATATGATGACGATGAAGATATGAAGATGGAATGACCAATCTATCTAACAATAAATCTTTTTGGGGAACTGGAGGAAGCCGGAGCACCCGGAGAGAACCCACGCAGACACGGTAAGACTCCAGCTGGGATTCAGACTGAGAATCTTCCTGCTTGGAGATGATGATCCTCACCAACAAAAGCAGCCTGCTGCCCGGACTTTTCATGTTTAACCCTGGAGAACATTCATGTGTTAAAAATGAAAAATAGTTTGTAGGAAAACAGGTTGTCTTCTTGCTGCGTGGTGAAGATGGAGCTGAGTGTCTTTGTTCAACTTTCATTTTTCTTTCTTGCGCTGCTCCGAAAGGGCTTAATATCCTAGAGAAGAATTTTCCAATCCCTCTAAAAGGTTTCTTGGTAGTTTTGACTTCAACATTCCCACGTAGCTGCATTGCTGATTCCCCCAGTTGGTTTTCTGTCCCACTTGTCCATGCAGCTGATATTTCCTCTAGACTGGAGCTGGCTTCAGCTGACATTTTTTCTTGGCTGCTTCATCATCAGCTCATCCAGAGGACAAAACTTAGAAGAAGCACCGCGATGTTCCACAACCTCCTCTCCAGTCTCCTCTGTGTAATCTTTTGGGGATTTCAGACACCAAATACGCTCAGGAACCTCCTGCGCCAGATGGAAAGAGACATCCGAGTCTAATGCAGCATCCAGAAAATCACTATCGGGCTCCCCGTTCAGCTGCAGAATCATCCTCATGGCCTCGTATTCACATTTATGTGGACAAAGATCACGGCCAAGATACAAGAATGCAAGAAGACAGCCAAGGGACCACATGTCTACGCCTTCGTCCAAGGAGGGGAGGTGCAACAGGGCCTCTGGGGATCTGTTGGGAAGAACTTGGCGGTTACCACATATCCACAATGTTGATGCTTCAGTAGCAAGTC
>JABWDQ010000406.1:0-15755 GCA_014839995.1 Xenentodon cancila
ACTACAGACTGGATCCAGACCTGCGGATCCCCTACCTAATCTATTTGACCTGCAGTTGCAGCTCTCTGCCACCACTATGAAGTAGTGGCTCTATACCACAATCCACACATCAGGTTGAACCACCTGAAGATCGTGGATTCAACAAGAAGCCACCTCAGTCAAGAACCAAAGTCAGAATGTCTTGAAACACAAATACATTCTAGTCCAGCTCACACACAAAGAGAGCTTCTAGACGTTACATCCTCTCTCTGTTTTTTATTTATTTATTTTTAAATGTGTCAAAAAGTAGGTCTTTAGGTCAAAGTTAGGTCCCACAGATAAGAGGGATGACTGCAGTGCTGGGAGATGCTATGATGTTTTAAAAACAGTGACAAAAGGATTTATTCCAGGTCTAACATGCGGGGATCTGGCCTCACCCCAGGGTTGTGCGGGGGCATGGTCTCAACTCAGCTATAAGGGTTTTCTGTGTAGGGGTGTTGCCTCACCTCCGGGTTGAGTGTGTTGTTCTCAGAGCTCTTAGTGGACAGCAGGATGTGAGTGAAACCGTCTTGTTTTTTCACCACAATGTCGCGATAACGGTAGGCGCTCTCCGTCTGCCGAACACTGAACCTTAGCCGTTTGTCGAAGGCAGACCGTTCCTCCAGACGACGTTTGCCTATCACGCTGGTTGCCCCAGCAACAGTGGCCTGCAAACCTGATATCCTGCCAGCAGCCTGCATCAGCGGAAACGTACCTGAAAGAAAGTTCATAAAAACACTCACACCTGTTTCATCCTCAGACTCTTCTTCCAATGTAATGACAGGGTATTTTCAAATTCTGGTCTGGGCGGTTCAGGACTCACCTGACCCACTCAAAGAGCGCATGGCAGTGGGTGTGACGGGGATCCGGGGCAGGGTCTGTGGGTTTTGGTTACGCGGTCTGGTCCCCATGCGGGCCCTTTCCTCTCCAGGGCCCAACTGGACTGCGGGTTTCTCCAGCAGGGCCACCTCAGGTGGGACCAGGTGTGTCTCTTGCTCCTCCAGGCTGTGAGCTGCCTCACTGGGTGACTCCTCTGAATCCGGACAGCTGTTCATTGGACTCTTAGGAACTAGGATCTTGATCCCTGTCTTAGAAAGGTCCACGCTGTGGCGGGCGGAGCCAGCCAGAGACATCACACTGCTGCTGAAAGTCCCAGTGGGCCCCAACTGTTGAGAGGGCAGCTGGGCAGGGCTGAGAATAGTTTTCACCTGGCTACAGGTTGAAGATACACCTCTGGGTATGTCACTGCCAGGGTCGGGGGCAGGTGGTCTTTGGGTGTGACTGTTGTGGTGGCTGCGGGTGGAGCGCAGTAAGGTTCTGTCTCTCTGGCGCTCAGCGTACTGACGGTTGAACTCGTGGACATAGCTCATGCAGGTAGACAGGTGAGTCTCGGGCTCCCAGGTGTCTCCGTCAGATCCATACCCCCGCCACCTGACCAGGTACTCCACCTTCCCCTTTCTGTTCTTCCTCCGATCCACAATCCGCTCCACCTGCAGGACAACAGAGCACCACCATCATCATCACCACCTCCATCACAAGTGGACTTCCAGTCACGTGATCAGCAGGTAACCCTGACGTCAGCAGGCGCATCCACCTGTTGATCCTCTTCTCTGAACCTTTCTGTCCCAGTTTGGCTCTGACGAGCAGTCGCTTGACTCTAATGTAATGAAAGTTTTATCAAACTTTCTCTGACGTCACACTTTCATCAGCCTGACGCTAATAGCAGCTAACGGGAGCTACCTCCGTCTACAGTTGAATCCAGTTCAAACCGGTCTCTGAGTCGGTGTAACAGGCAACTCCCTGCCTGCTCTGCTCTACTTTCCACCACTTTTCATCACTTTTCTCTACTTTACTTCTGAAACTTCCCTGTTAGTTCGTTAGCATTAGCTCGCCTCACCTCGAAGAACTCCTCTGTCGCCATGGAGACCGGGCCTGTGAACAAGCGGCTTCCAGAAGCTTCTTCAGTCGCGCGGCGTCATCAGAGACGCTGTCTCAGTGTCGGTCCGCGTGCGGCCTCAGTCCGATCGCGGCGGGGCACTTCACTGTCTGGTAGCTGTTAGCCGTTATTGCCGGATGTATGGTGGGAACATCCGCCCCCTGGCCTCCAAAATAAAAGCCACGTCTGTGGGGCCAGAGCGTCGACGACCTCACTTCTCCATTGAAGCTCAGGCAGGACTAAGTTTTGTTGCAGTTCCTGGACTGGACGATAGAGGCTGGATCCAAAAGCGAGTCGATCTCCGTAGACCTCTATGTTAAAATGTCAGGCTTTAGAGCAAAGCAGCCTGGTTAAAAAAAAAAAAACAAACAAAAAAAAAAAACAATTTGGTCTTAATCGTTTGAAATTCACATCCATGACAAGTCTGAGGGGGTGGAGTTTTCTATGCCAAAGCAGATGAGTTTATTTTGAGCATAACATTATTTTTTAATATTATTGATTGGCAGACTCCCGGCCTGGTGGGTCTTTCTGTGTGGAGTTTGCATGTTCTCCCCGTGCTTGCGTGGGTTCCCTCCAGGTACTCCAGGTTCCTCCCACAGTCCAAAAACATGCATGTTAGGTTGATTGTTGGTTAATCTAAATTTCCCCGTAGGTGTAAATGTGAGTGTGCACGGTTGTTTTTATCCCCCTCAAACCTTTTTAATGTTCTCTATTTTATTGTTTGTTCCCTTGAAATGTAAAGCTGTAATTGTAAAATTAATCTAGCTATATTTGTTTTGTTGTGTTGTCTTCCTACAGCCCTTCGAAAGGCAACCATTTGTTTGTATTAACCCAGTGTCAGCTAAACACGAAGATCAGTTTTGATATTGCTGTACAGTCGATATGTTACTTCATTTCAATTCAATTTTCTTTATATAGCATCTATTACAACACAAGTTGTCTCTAGGTGCTTTCCAGAGACCCAGAACATGATGCCTGAGAAATTATTACATAAACAACAGCAGGTAAAAACTTCCCTAGTGGAAGAAAAACCTTAAGCCAAACAGTGGCAGGAAAAACTCCCCTTTAAGAGGGAAGAAACCTGGACCAGGACCTGGATCATAAAGGGGGACGCTCCTGCCGAAGGTACAAAATACAATGTATATTAGTATAACTATCTGTCAGGAGCAGAACTAAGACTTCTATGTATATATGACCGATTCATGGTTAGTTGGTGATCTACAGAAACAACTATATAAGAAGGTGTAGACAGCAGACACTGAGGTGGTCAGAGGGTGGGACTGCAGGTCAACAAGCAGCTCCTGAGGTTCTGGTCTGCAGGACATGTACAGACGAGGAAAAGAGGGGACAGACCAGACAACAAACTACAAGAACAATGGAGCACAATTATGCTTATGAGGTTCTTCTAATTAATAACTGAGGATTGAGCTGAAGAAGGGAAAGAGAAACAGAGGGGGTGAGGGGCACCAGTCATGGACCATGTTGGTGTCCCCCTGCAGCAGGTCTACAGCAGCAGATCCAGGATGAAGCTGTGTTGAAGACCAGCTGCTCCAGTCTGGTCCTGCAGCTGCAGCTGTGACTACTGGTCCTAACACACTAAAGTTTACACCAACTAGATGTTTTACTAAACAGAAATGTTTGAAGTTGGTTTTAAAGGTGGAGGTGGTGTCAGCCTCCCAAACTGGAAGTTGGTTCCAGAGTGATGATGTCGATGATTTCCTGTGTTGTGATGCTTTTGTGACCAGCCACAGAGCTGTGGTATTTTGGGTGTTTGATGTTGCTTTTGAGTCTTAACCTATTGAACATTTAGGGATTTTACCTATGTTGAAAGTGTTCCTTTATTTTTGTACTGCTCTGCGGTCTAGCTAGTGTTAATACATTATTTGTAATGCCATTCATTATTGCTATTACTTGTCATTGTTCATTTATCTACGCTAATTGATGTTGCATGCAGGAATTTTTATTAGTTACAGGCAAAAAAATAAGGAATTAATGGAAGATGCACACTGTGTACAAACCAGCTACTGGAAACTGCCACTGGTGGCACTTTATATCTCAATCCAGCTTATTTTTTAACAATTGTCTATTTAATTACCTTTATATGCCTGGATTTTGTACGTTTTTGTTTCTATGTCCAGACATGACTAATGCCACTGTATGTGTCTAAGTGACATCAAGGCATTATCTTATTATCATTTCACATGTTCAAAAAGCAAAAAAGAGAGGTTACACTTAGGATCTTTTCCAGCAAGAATATTCACCCTCGGAATAAGCAGAACAGAAGTTGTGGTTTGTTTATTGAAGCATTTTCTGACTAATGAAAGAAGAGACCAGACATGACAAATTCTTTACTGTTGGACGAGACCAGTCCTCGTCCCGGTCTTCACCCATCAGTCCTTGTCCCGGTCTTCACCCATCAGTCCTCTTCCCGGTCTTCACCCATCAGTCCTAGTCCCGGGCTTCACCCATCAGTCCTTGTCCCATTCTTCATCATCAGTCCTTGTCCCGGTCTTCACCCATCAGTCCATGTCCCGGTCTTCACCCATCAGTCCTAGTCCCGGTCTTCACCCATCAGTCCTCTTCCCGGTCTTCACCCATCAGTCCTCTTCCCGGTCTTCACCCATCAGTCCTAGTCCCGGTCTTCACCCATCAGTCCTAGTCCCGGGCTTCACCCATCAGTCCTTGTCCCATTCTTCATCATCAGTCCTCGTCCCGGTCTTCACCCATCAGTCCATGTCCCGGTCTTCACCCATCAGTCCTAGTCCCGGTCTTCACCCATCAGTCCTAGTCCCGGTCTTCACCCATCAGTCCTCTTCCCGGGCTTCACCCATCAGTCCTTGTCCCATTCTTCATCATCAGTCCTCGTCCCGGTCTTCACCCATCAGTCCTCTTCCCGGTCTTCACCCATCGGTCCTCTTCCCGGTCTTCACCCATCAGTCCTAGTCCCGGTCTTCACCCATCAGTCCTAGTCCCGGGCTTCACCCATCAGTCCTTGTCCCATTCTTCATCATCAGTCCTAGTCCCGGTCTTCACCCATCAGTCCATGTCCCGGTCTTCACCCATCAGTCCTAGTCCCGGTCTTCACCCATCAGTCCTAGTCCCGGTCTTCACCCATCAGTCCTCTTCCTGGGCTTCACCCATCAGTCCTTGTCCCATTCTTCATCATCAGTCCTCGTCCCGGTCTTCACCCATCAGTCCTCGTCCCGTTCTTCATCATCAGTCCTCGTTCCGCTCTTCACCATCAGTCCTCGTTCCGCTCTTCACCATCAGTCCTCGTGCCGGTCTTCACCCATCAGTCCTCGTCCCGGTCTTCCCCCATCAGTCCTCGTCCCGTTCTTCATCATCAGTCCTCGTTCCGTTCTTCACCATCAGTCCTCGTCCCGGTCTTCACCCATCAGTCCTCGTCCCGGTCTTCACCATAAGTCCTCGTTCCGTTCTTCATCATCAGTCCTCGTCCCGGTCTTTACCCATCAGTCCATGTCCCGGTCTTCACCCATCAGTCCTCGTCCCGGTCTTCACCCATCAGTCCTCGTCCCGTTCTTCATCATCAGTCCTCGTTCCGTTCTTCACCATCAGTCCTCGTCCCGGTCTTCACCCATCAGTCCTCGTCCCGGTCTTCACCATAAGTCCTCGTTCCGTTCTTCACCATCAGTCCTCGTCCCGGTCTTCACCCATCAGTCCCTGTCCCGGTTTTCACCATCAGTCCCCGTCCCGGTTTTCACCGTCAGTCTTCGTCCTTGTCTTTATTATTACTCTGCATCCAGGTCTTCATCATCACTCCTCATCATCATCAGTCCTCATCTCGGTCATCAACATCAGCCCTTGTCCTGGTCATCATCATCAGTCCATATCCTGGTCTTGACCATCAGTCCTTGTCCCGGTCTTCAACATCAGTCCTAATCTAGGTCTTCACCATCACTCCTCATCCAGGTCTTCACCGTCACCCCTTATCATCATCAGCCCTTGTCCTGGTCATCATCATCAGTCCATATCCTGGTCTTGACCATCAGTCCTTGTCCCGGTCTTCAACATCAGTCCTAATCTAGGTCTTCACCATCACTCCTCATCCAGGTCTTCACCGTCACCCCTTATCATCATCAGTCCATATCCTGGCGCCATCAGTCATTGTCGTGGTCTTGACCATCAGTCCATGTCCTGGTGCCATCAGTCATTGTCGTGGTCTTGACCATCAGTCCATGTCCTGGTGCCATCAGTCATTGTCGTGGTCTTGACCATCAGTCCATGTCCTGGTGCCATCAGTCATTGTCGTGGTCTTGACCATCAGTTCTCATCCAGGTCTTCACCATTAGTTCTTTTCCGGTCTTCATCATCAGTTTTTGTCCCAATCCACCCTATTACTCTGTTTTCTTGTCTTTTCTTTTTTGCTTTTGCTGCAGAGACGGTCCTAACAGCGGCACTTCATCGTCATCATCTTCCATGGTTGCCTGCTTCTTGCAGAGGTAACAGAAAAAAGCCCCAATGCTGAGTGGGAAGCCAATCACAAAGCATCCGAGCAGCGGTGCCTCTGTGAACAAGGGCTGGAGGGACAGAGAGGACACTCGGTGAACTGAACTGAGCAGAAAGGCAGCAGGAGGTCCGATGATGTCACTTACTATCAGGGTGAGTCTGGCTTCATAAACAAGACGTTTGGCACGCTGAACAACTCCATTTCCTCCCTGAAACTAAGACAGACAAGACAACTTGTCAGAAACTGAAAACCATTTTCTACTTTCAGGTCGGATTAGTGCAACTCACCTGGATGCTGCCATCCAAGACCCCATCCAGGAAGTCCAGCAGATGACGCTCTGTCTCCACAGCACCGGTTGGCACGAAGAACCCGTCATTGGACAGATTGACCACAATGAGAGAGGGGACAATGACCTCGCTGAAGAAAACAGCAACAATAAGTTAGAAATGTCCAATCAGAGATGCTTGCAAGGATCAGACATACTCACCCCATCACCAAACCATTGATGTAATCTCCACCCCGCATGAAGCCAAAGTGGAAGCTCCTGAGAATGGACAGAGCCAGTCAGGTTGAGCTTTTACTCTTCTTGTTTGCTTTTTCAAAATAGAAGTCTCACCTGCTGTAGGTCTCTTTGTGGTCTACAGCTACTTTCTCCACCAAGCTCTTATACCTGCAGAGGTGACAGGAAATGTGTCACTGATTATGTTTAACCATGAACTGATGGATGAATAAGTGGCAGAAGGATAAGTGCTACCTCAGGCTTTCAGCAGACAGTCGCCTCACATCCAGCAGAGCCAATAACACCAGTTTACCTGCAGGAGAAAGGCGGAGTCACACTTCCACTGGTGTCCACCAGATGTAGTGTAATGTTTCATTTGTTAAAAAAATAAACAGAAAGTGCTCCTGGGATTATTAGTTACACAAAGAGCCAGTCAATGTCGTGGTTGTTATAGAAATGTGTATGTTCTTCTGGAAGATGTTTGAGAGGCAGTAAAATAAAACCAGACTTCTTCTAATGTCCTGCCCTGATCCACTTAATCCCTCCCTGATAAGTTCTGCCTGGACTTAAAGTTCTGAGAGTACCTTACTTTTCCTCCAACGTTTCATGGTACCCAACTGTCCCTCAAAGTTCTCATGGTTCTTGACTCACCATCAAAGTTCTCATGGTTTTTGACTCTCCATCAAAGTTCTCATAGTACCTGACCATCCCTCAAAGTTCTCATGGTTCCTGACTCTCCTCAAAGTTCTCATGTTACCTGACTGTGCCTCAAAGTTCTCATGGTTCTTGACTCTCCCCAACATTCTCATGGTACCCGTCTGTCCATCAAAATCCTTATGGAACTTGACTCTCCCCACAAGTTCAGCTGCAATCAGACTTTTCCTCAAGGTTCTGAATTGCACCCCATTGTCCCTCAAAGGTCTAATGGTACCTGACTCTCCCATGGCATATAGCATGTAGCTGTCAATCTCAAAGAAATTTGGAAATCGTTCTCTCTTGATCCAGGACTTCAGGTCACCGTCATTTTCCTCTGAAAATCAAAAGCCTAGTTAAAATCTGAGTTAATCAGCACTCTCATCAATGTTTTTTCCAGTGGACTCTGAACTTAGTGTCACTAAAAGTGTCCCTACTTCAAGACAAACGTGCTAACATCCAAACATCTATTACATCCATAACATCCAAATAAAATCTTATTTATTTAAAAAAAAAAATGGTCACTACTTCAAAAAGTGTTCTTTTAAAACAGAAGTGGTAACACTAAGGGCCATTATTTCAAAAGAAAAGATCATTTTATCATGTGGGTCACATTTTTATAAACTTTATTGAGAAACAAGATCCTTTTTTTTTCAGTATCATTTAAAAGATTGTACTAAATTTACTGTTTGATGACTCACCGTTATAAGTTAAGTATGTCCCGTCTTTAAAAACCATGACAGCCGGCAGAGAGGACAGAGACACGTCCTAAAGAAACACTGCTGTTAACTATGCAGATCGAAACACACACCAGCATGGACTATGGACACTCAAACACGCACCAAATATAGACTGAACTGGACAAACCCCCTGTAATGTCACCAACAGATTTCTTAATTGAAAACCCAATTTTCAGAGTTTCGATGGTCACCATCTTGACATTGCCCAACCTTGTTAATGCAACAGCAAGTCCAAGCCTGTCTACCGGCTGAAACAACTCTTTAAATTCAGCTTACCTCACGTTAACCTGTGAGGCTAACTACCATTAATTTACATTAATTCAAGTCAAATCGGTCCATCCATCCTTGTTAAGATGTTGCTACTGAAATAACATCTAAAATGAGAGCAGAGCTTTACTAGGATCACAGCTGCTCAGTAGCCAAGCGACCCAGCGTAAGTGGTCCATAAATAAACATATTTACAGTTTACAAAAGACAGTTTTGTTCTCCATAGTTAGATTTCACCTCCATGACAACTGTATGAGGGAATGTTGATGTGTCTCATTAGGTAAAATCATATCAAACACTACATTTATGTATAATTAAGGGTGTGGTCTTTTGTTTCTTTAAGTCTCTGACTCTGATGCTGCTTCCCTACAGATGACTGGAGATGTGATTGAACCCTCCACACCAGAAGATATTCAACACTCTGCTGCAAACACTGAAGGACATACACTTCCTTAGGTAAAGTCTGCTCTATCCTTTTTATAAACAGCTTCAGTGTTGTATCTCCAGTCTGTCGTCCAGGTAAACACCGAGGTATTTATACTCCACCACCTCCACTTCTTCTTCCATGATAGGTAAATTGGTCAACTTAATTCTGGCTCTCCTAAAATACACAATCATCTCATTTGTCTTGTTCATATTCAAGATGAGAGTATTGTTCCCACACCATGCCACAAAACCGTCCACCAGTTCCCACAGTACTCCTACTTAGTGTACAACCCGCTTTGTCCAAATGACGGTGGGTTTGTTAAAGCAAGTGTATGATGGCATCTTCAACGCCAACCCCATGACATAAGCAAACTTCAGTGAGTCCTGGAAGGTGCTTGTTTGATTATTCAGGTGGGCCATAAAAGTCTCTCCAGCGCTTTAATGATGTGGAAAGTTTGGGCTACAGGTCTATAGCCATTAGTAGAAGATGGATGAGATCTTGTTGGTACTGGAACAAGGCAGAACATATCCACAGCACTGCAACCTTCCCTGGCTCAGACAGAGGTTGAATAGTGACTGCAGAATCCCAATCCCATCCCACTCTGGGGATGATGTCAATTGGACCTGCAGCCTTCTTCCTATTCAGTCTCTCCAGCTGCTCCTTCACCCGGCTGCCAAAGAGTCAGGCGGAGGGGAGGTGGAGGTGGTGCAGAGGAGCTGTGTGCATTTCTGGTGTTTACAAATCTAATGTTAAATTGTCTTTGGTGGAACACTTGACAAAATGTTGAAATGTTGGAAATGCGGCAGAGAGAAAGACATGGTTGAAATCACCAGTGACAGCTGCAAACATGCTGGGTTGCTGTGTCTGTCGCTTAGCAACAGCAGAGCTGATGGTGTCACACACAGTGTCTGTACCAGCTGATGGTGGGATGTAAACTGGCACTACAATAACACTGGTGAACCCGCTCTGTTTCGAAGTAGCACGTCCTGGATCACAACATCTCAACATTCTCCCCTCCTACTGTCAGTTCTTTAAGCTGGTCCGTCTTACTTGTGGTAGACCAGACATTATCAAGGATTACAGTTGGAAGTGCTGGTTTAAACAACAGTTGATCAGGGTTAGTTTGGAAAGTCCTGGGTTAGCCTGGAAGGTCCTGGATTGGTCTGGAAGGGTCTTGGGTTGGCCTGGGAGGTCCTGGATTGGTCTGGAAGGGTCTTGGGTTGGTCTGGGAGGTCCTGGATTGGTCTGGAAGGGTCTTGGGTTGGTCTGGGAGGTCCTGGATTGGTCTGGAAGGGTCTTGGGTTGGTCTGGGAGGTCCTGGATTGGTCTGGAAGGGTCTTGGGTTGGTCTGGGAGGTCCTGGATTGGTCTGGAAGGTCTTGGGTTGGTCTAGGAGGTTCATGGTTGGTTCTGAGTTGGTCTGAGAGGGTTATTGGTTGGTCTGGGAAGTTCTAGTTAGGTCAGTAAACCTCAAGGTTGGTCTGGGATGGTTCTGGGTTGGTCTGGGAGGTTCTGATTTTGGTTTGGGAGGTTATAGATTGGTCTGGATGGTTATGGATTGATCTGCAAGGCTCTGGATTGGTCTGGAAGGATTTAGGAGCATCCAGCAGCAGCTAGCACCTGTTGAAGGCATACTAGGACTAACCGGATGACACAAGCTGGAATGTCTCTAGACCATCAGGTTTTACCTCTGACAGAACTGGATCCTCTGCCACCAGCCTGCTGTCTGGGGGGCTCAGCTGTTTAAGAGCAACCAGTGACTGCAGACCCCAGCAGAGGTCTTACAGTCCTCATTTCAGCTCTTACTGCACTTGTTTTGCCTGTAGTTTCAATGGTGACATGAGAAATGAGGCTGTTCGGACAAATTTGATAAGAATGAATGCAACGTACAATTTTCAGCATCATAGGTTAGCGTAAGCTAAATCAGGACACTTGCGGTAACTGAGCTATGATGAGCGTGTTCCAGCTGGCTTACTGTCACACTTTTACCCCCCATTGGTAATCGGGTTCAGTGGAGGCATTTTTCACCAGCGGCGTGGCAGCGTGCAGTAGGATGAGGCACAGAAACCCTTGGGAGACTTGTCCAGTTCCTTTAGTACAGGCTATGACACTGACTCATTTCTGGAGTCAGCCCATAGGGGTCATTAGATTATCTGTAAATTTCATGATTTCCACAGTTATCAGCTTTAAAAACCAGATGTTGCCCAATCGAACAGATGCTACTATAGATACTAGAACATGCACTGACACATGGTATGGACACACATAATTTGGTGTTTGTTGTGGCGTCCATAAATAGTGGCGGTTCACATTGAAACACACACTAATGTTAACAGCATGACACACTGGTGTCCTGACAGCAGTTTCAGACCTTTGGCAGCACATCTCTGGTGGCTGAGAAGAAGTAAATGTGGACAATGAGCTCCTCAGCTGCTGATGTGAAATTTCCCTGGAAACAGAACTTAGATCAGCTGTTTGTTTGACCACCTCCAGGATCTAAACGAGTTCAGATGTCTTTATGGGAATGGACAGGAGCGCCATACCTTGAGCTCTGAAGTCGCTCCCACATAAACAAACATGATGTCATGGCGTCTCATGGCATGCTGGAACAGCTGGAGACTGCTCAGGACTCGAACCAGCGGCCTGAGCGACATGATGCAGACTGTCATGGTGACGCTATGGGTGATGTCACAGTGACATCACTGCTCCGCCACAGCAGGTGTCTGAACTCACCCTGAAACTCTGTCAGCGAAGTCCATGATGCCATCTTTGGTTCTGGGTCCAGCGTAATTGTATTTGACATTGTTCTTCACCCTGAAAGAACAAAGCTGAGGTTTATGGCCTCTCGCTGTCATCCAGGTCAGGTCAGTGAACTGGTATGAATGTCTCGTAATTTTGGTTTCAGCTCTCCTAGTCCTGGTTTCAGCTCTCCTAATCTTGGTTTCTGCTCTCCTAGTCCTGGTTTCAACTCTCCTAGTCCTGGTTTCAGCTCTCCTAATTTTGGTTTCAGCTCTCCTAATCTTGGTTTCAGCTCTCCTAGTCCTGGTTTCAGCTCTCCTAGTCCTGGTTTCAGCTCTCCTAGTCTTGGTTTAAGCTCTCCTAGTCTTGATTTAACCTCTCCTAGTCCTGTTTTCAGCTCTCCTAGTCTTGGTTTCAGCTCTCATAGTCCTGGTTTCAGCTCTCATAGTCCTGGTTTCAGCTCTCCTAGTCCTGGTTTCAGCTCTCCTAGTCCTGATTTCAGCTCTCCTAGTTTTGGTTTCAGCTCTCCTAGACCTGGTTTCAGCTCTCCTAATCTTGGTTTCAGCTCTTCTAGTCCTGGTTTCAGCTCTCCTAGTCCTGGTTTCAGCTCTCCTAGTCTTGGTTTCAGCTCTCCTAGTTTTGGTTTCAGCTCTCCTAGTCTTGGTTTAAGCTCTCTTAGTCCTGGTTTCAGCTCTCCTAGTCCTGGTTTCAGCTCTCCTAGTCCTGGTTTCAGCTCTCCTAATCTTGGTTTCAGCTCTCCTAGTCCTGGTTTCAACTCTCCTAGTCCTGGTTTCAGCTCTCCTAGTCCTGGTTTCAGCTCTCCTAATTTTGGTTTCAGCTCTCCTAATCTTGGTTTCAGCTCTCCTAGTCCTGGTTTCAGCTCTCCTAGTCCTGGTTTCAGCTCTCCTAGTCTTGGTTTCAGCTCTCCTAGTCTTGATTTAACCTCTCCTAGTCCTGGTTTCAGCTCTCCTAGTCTTGGTTTCAGCTCTCATAGTCCTGGTTTCAGCTCTCCTAGTCCTGGTTTCAGCTCTCCTAGTCCTGGTTTCAGCTTTCCTAGTTTTGGTTTTAGCTCTCCTAGTCCTGGTTTCAGCTCTCCTAGTCCTGGTTTCAGCTCTCCAAATTTTGGTTTCAGCTCTCCTAATTTTGGTTTCAGCTCTCCTAATCTTGGTTTCAGCTCTCCTAGTCCTGGTTTCAGCTCTCCTAGTCCTGGTTTCAGCTCTCCTAGTCCTGGTTTCAGCTCTCATAGTCCTGGTTTCAGCTCTCCTAGTCCTGGTGTCAGCTCTCCTAGTCCTGGTTTAAGCTTTCCTAGTCCTGGTTTCAGCTCTCCTAGTCCTGGTTTCAGCTCTCCTAGTTTTGGTTTCAGCTCTCCTAGTCCTGGTTTCAGCTCTCCTAGTCTTGGTTTCAGCTCTCATAGTCCTGGTTTCAGCTCTCCTAATCTTGGTGTCAGCTCTCCTAGTCCTGGTTTAAGCTTTCCTAGTCCTGGTTTCAGCTCTCCTAGTCCTGGTTTAAGCTTTCCTAGTTTTGGTTTCAGCTCTCCTAGACCTGGTTTCAGCTCTCCTAGTCCTGGTTTCAGCTCTCATAGTCCTGGTTTCAGCTCTCCTAGTCCTGGTGTCAGCTCTCCTAGTCCTGGTTTAAGCTTTCCTAGTCCTGGTTTCAGCTCTCCTAGTCCTGGTTTCAGCTCTCCTAGTTTTGGTTTCAGCTCTCCTAGTCCTGGTTTCAGCTCTCCTAGTCTTGGTTTCAGCTCTCCTAGTCCTGGTTTCAGCTCTCCTAGTCCTGGTTTCAGCTCTCCTAGTCCTGGTTTCAGCTCTCCTAGTTTTGGTTTCAGCTCTCCTAGTCTTGGTTTCAGCTCTCCTAGTCCTGGTTTCAGCTCTCCTAGTTTTGGTTTCAGCTCTCCTAGTCTTGGTTTCAGCTCTCCTAGTCTTGGTTTCAGCTCTCCTAGTCTTGATTTAACCTCTCCTAGTCTTGGTTTCAGCTCTCCTAGTCTTGGTTTCAGCTCTCATATTCCTGGTTTCAGCTCTCCTAATCTTGGTGTCAGCTCTCCTAGTCCTGGTTTAAGCTTTCCTAGTCCTGGTTTCAGCTCTCCTAGTCCTGGTTTAAGCTTTCCTAGTTTTGGTTTCAGCTCTCCTAGACCTGGTTTCAGCTCTCCTAATCTTGGTTTCAGCTCTCATAGTCCTGGTTTCAGCTCTCCTAATTTTGGTTTCAGCTCTCCTAGTCCTGGTTTAAGCTTTCCTAGTCCTGGTTTCAGCTCTCCTAATTTTGGTTTCAGCTCTCCTAATCTTGGTTTCAGCTCTCCTAGTCCTGGTTTCAGCTCTCCTAGTCCTGGTTTCAGCTCTCCTAGTCTTGGTTTCAGCTCTCCTAGTCTTGATTTAACCTCTCCTAGTCCGGGTTTCAGCTCTCCTAGTCTTGGTTTCAGCTCTCATAGTCCTGGTTTCAGCTCTCCTAATCTTGGTGTCAGCTCTCCTAGTCCTGGTTTAAGCTCTCATAGTCCTGGTTTCAGCTCTCCTAGTCCTGGTTTCAGCTCTCCTAGTCCTGGTTTCAGCTTTCCTAGTTTTGGTTTTAGCTCTCCTAGTCCTGGTTTCAGCTCTCCTAGTCCTGGTTTCAGCTCTCCTAATTTTGGTTTCAGCTCTCCTAATTTTGGTTTCAGCTCTCCTAATCTTGGTTTCAGCTCTCCTAGTCCTGGTTTCAGCTCTCCTAGTCCTGGTTTCAGCTCTCCTAGTCCTGGTTTCAGCTCTCATAGTCCTGGTTTCAGCTCTCCTAGTCCTGGTGTCAGCTCTCCTAGTCCTGGTTTAAGCTCTCATAGTCCTGGTTTCAGCTCTCCTAGTTTTGGTTTCAGCTCTCCTAGTCCTGGTTTCAGCTCTCCTAGTCCTGGTTTCAGCTCTCATAGTCCTGGTTTCAGCTCTCCTAATCTTGGTGTCAGCTCTCCTAGTCCTGGTTTAAGCTTTCCTAGTCCTGGTTTCAGCTCTCCTAGTCCTGGTTTAAGCTTTCCTAGTTTTGGTTTCAGCTCTCCTAGACCTGGTTTCAGCTCTCCTAGTCCTGGTTTCAGCTCTCATAGTCCTGGTTTCAGCTCTCCTAGTCCTGGTGTCAGCTCTCCTAGTCCTGGTTTAAGCTTTCCTAGTCCTGGTTTCAGCTCTCCTAGTCCTGGTTTCAGCTCTCCTAGTTTTGGTTTCAGCTCTCCTAGTCCTGGTTTCAGCTCTCCTAGTCTTGGTTTCAGCTCTCCTAGTCCTGGTTTCAGCTCTCCTAGTCCTGGTTTCAGCTCTCCTAGTCCTGGTTTCAGCTCTCCTAGTTTTGGTTTCAGCTCTCCTAGTCCTGGTTTCAGCTCTCCTAGTCCTGGTTTCAGCTCTCCTAGTTTTGGTTTCAGCTCTCCTAGTCTTGGTTTCAGCTCTCCTAGTCGTGGTTTCAGCTCTCCTAGTCTTGATTTAACCTCTCCTAGTCTTGGTTTCAGCTCTCCTAGTCTTGGTTTCAGCTCTCATATTCCTGGTTTCAGCTCTCCTAATCTTGGTGTCAGCTCTCCTAGTCCTGGTTTAAGCTTTCCTAGTCCTGGTTTCAGCTCTCCTAGTCCTGGTTTAAGCTTTCCTAGTTTTGGTTTCAGCTCTCCTAGACCTGGTTTCAGCTCTCCTAATCTTGGTTTCAGCTCTCATAGTCCTGGTTTCAGCTCTCCTAATTTTGGTTTCAGCTCTCCTAGTCCTGGTTTAAGCTTTCCTAGTCCTGGTTTCAGCTCTCCTAGTCCTGGTTTCAGCTCTCCTAGTTTTGGTTCCAGCTCTCCTAGACCTGGTTTCAGCTCTCCTAGTCCTGGTTTCAGCTCTCCTAGTCCTGGTTTCAGCTCTCCTAGACCTGGTTTCAGCTCTCCTAGTCCTGGTTTCAGCTCTCCTAGTCTTGGTTTCAGCTCTCCTAGTCCTTGATTAACCTCTCCTAGTCCTGGTTTCAGCTCTCCTAGTCCTTGGTTTCAGCTCTCCTAGTCCTGGTTTTCAG
>JABWDQ010000407.1:0-10939 GCA_014839995.1 Xenentodon cancila
TCCTGACTTTCTACTGAAAAGAAAAACTAAAGTAAAGCATTTTTTAACAAGATCAAAGGGTCTCCCAACCATAAGTTTACACACAAACCATCAGACGAGTGTTAACAGGCATTAAAATATCATCCAAATCTCCACCACGGTGTTTATAAGAGCATCAACAGTCTTGATGACCTGCCAGAGATGAGAGAGATGATTACAAATCCAGATGAACAGAAGGATACACTGGAATTTATAAACCTGCTGAAGAAGATGGTTGTAACGATAGGAGATAAATTGTCCAAATAAATAAATAGTAAATAAATAGTCTTTCTAAAATGTTAGAACATTGCAGGAGTAAAGAAACCGGCCTGTAATTAGTGAATTGGTGTCTGCCTCCACTTTTGTAAAGTGGGACGACTTTTGTAGTTTCATTTCTTTTGGAAATGTCCCCGTTTTGAATGAGCGATTACAGATGTATGTCAGTGGTTGAACAATTGCCTCAATAACCTTTTGGACTATTGTTATATCTACACCATCACAGTCAGTTGACACGTTGTTGCATTAATTGTCTCCTCTGCCTTCACTCTCTTTAATTGTTGTCCAATATCCTGTTTATCTTTCTAGTAGCAGCTGTCATCTACTACACAAACTGGTAGATGAGCACTGATGTCATTAATCATTAATCCACTTATTGTTGTGTTTTCTACCAGGTTTGTAAATATGTGGTCTTTGAACGTGGCACTAATTCTACTAGGTCTGGTCATTTTAGGATGCAGGCTCAGACTGCATTGTGTGGATCAACTGTTTTGCTGGTTTGTGATTATTTGGGTTGAGCAGATCAATGTTAAAATCCCCACAGATGAAGAAGACCTTCTGTGTTGATGCTGCAAATGTTTCCTCAAACTAATCCAGAACGGTTTCTAAGTTAGACGCTGGTGTTCTTAGATGCAGCTTATAATTATATATATTTTTTTATATATATAAATGTCTACTGTTATACATTCAAATATTTCATCCATCCCTCTTGTCAGTTGTTCCACCACTCTATACTTCAGGTTTTTGTCCACATATACAGCTGCCCCTCCACCAGTCTTCCCCTCTCTGTTGATATAGTTGAATTCATATCCATCCATAATCCCTTCAGGTTGTGCAAATTCCCTGTGAGCTGTGATCAGGAGCTCTGCAGAAGTCCTCGTTAGTATTAGTGGACAGTATCTCCGCTGCCACGCAGAGGCCAGCCGTATACAGGTGTAACACAGTGATAGCCAATCAAATTGCAGCCTTTCTAGCTCCATCCGAGGTGATGAAATCTAAGTTTGCTGCAATTACAGTTTTTGCCTATTTAGTTGTAACAAACGCTTGGACGCAGGTTCGAGTCCCGGTTGGAGCAAAGTCTGTCAGATGTTATCACATGTTCACTGGTATTTTTGTGTAGTAAATATGAATATCTCTGTTATTCTTGGTAAAGTGATAAATATTATTTCATCATCTCTCAACATGTTCCACAAAGGTGCTGATAAGACATCCAAGCAACATGGTTAAAGTCAACAATGCTACTAATTTGATGGGCGAAAGAAGAGCAGCTCGTCCCTGGGTGGGTTTGAACCACCAACCTTTCAGTTAACAGCCGAACGCGCTCACCCATTGCGCCACAGAGACATGAGAAGACCTCTCTCTGGGTGTTTGTGGTCTTCACCTGAAACCCACCTCTTTATCAGTTTCTGCTGCTACATCCAATCCCTGGAAAGAATTCAGTCCAGTTGAACGTTTCCATGCTGGGATCATCCTGACATCAACCACATTATCTGGATGGACGTGCAGAGACCACTGACTTATAATCTTACAATGTTCTGCTGCATCAGATACATCTTGAAAGTTAAATGTTCTCAGATATGACAGAATGATCTCTCAGAAATTCATGAAATGTAACGAGATGTTTACCTCCAAACACACTTACCAAGGATAACACCTTGTTTGGAGTAGTGCATGATGTTTCTTAGACAAATGACAGCATCTCAAATGTTGGAAAAGAAAATGTAGGTCAAAAGTGGGATTTCAAGCACAATAACAACAATAGCTGCTTCTCTGATTCAGAAATGACTTTAACTAAAACATGAGTTGGACCAGAAAGAGGAGGAAATAAAGAAAAAGAAATAGAGATTTGAATTTGTAGTCCTCTGTCTGTTTTAGTCTGGGTCTCATCACGGTCCTCAGCTCCACTGTGGGATCTGTAGTGTTCTTGATCCCAGGTCCTTGGTCCCCTGGGAACTAGGGACCCCCAAAGTTCCCTTTGCATATGACTGTAGAAAGATAACGGTGATGGACATGCTGCCCACTGCCAAACCAACTGCTGTTTGTTGATCATTTGGCTCCAACACTATAGAAACTTTTGAATAAAAAAAAGCTACATTCTTTTGAGACATTTGGAGAATCTGTGTGAAATCTGTGTAAAGCTGACAGCAGCAAACTATGTATAAGTGTAGAGTCCAGAAACTGCACCTGACCTTCTGACAGAGATGATGCAGTTTTTCTGTCTCTGGGCTGGTCTGGTGCAGCATCTGAGGACCAGACGTCAGTGCTGACAAATGTCCTCATCTTACCGTCCACCCGCCGTCCCCCATCTAGTGAGAACATCAGATAATAATCACGTAAGAACGTGAACTTGACTGCACAGAGAACAAGTTAGAAGACCAGGTAACTTAGGACGCTTACACTTAGTCCTGGTAATCTAACTATTGTGGTTTTGAACCGGACCTGGTCTTTGGTGGTCCCACTGTCATCTTATAAAAACAAGGAACCACACAGCAACACAATCATGAGAAACTCACCAAGTAACCAGAACTCCTTCAGCAGCACCTCAACACCCTTTAAGTAAAACTCTTTCAATGACACAGGATCCCAGGAGGCGGAGTCAACATAAGTGCAGTACGTATCTGTAATTATATGACAACCAACAAACGCCACCTTAACTTATCAACCTGTGGTTTTGTAGGACAACGTTATAGATCCAGTTCCAGTTGACTGGGGGGTCTGAACCTTCCAGTGGAGACGACTCTGAGACACGAGTGTGACCAGAGGTCCAACCACTTGGGGGTCTGGTCTTCTTGTTATTTTGTAAACCTAAATTTAAAAAGAAAAGCTGAGTTATCCTACATCCCATATTATTGTTTCTTTAAAAAAGTGATTGAACACACCAGAAACGCTCATCACGGACAAATAATCAATAATCCCAGGAACAGATGGTTTGTGCACCACAAGCAGCAGTCCTGGTGAGGTCACAGATGCTGTGTCCCAGGAAGCGTCCTTGTGAAGGAAGGAAGTCTCTGATTGGACTCTGCAGAAGTCCTCGTTAGTACATGTTCACATTTAGATTGCTGGATTTGCTCTCCTACGTTTTCTAATTTATGCATTTATACATTTGTTAGTATAGTGGACAGTATCTCTGCCTGTCACACAGAAGAGTTGGATTCAATTCCCTGATGGTGAAACCAGATGTTTTGTTCCAGATCCAGTGTGACTTGAACTAAAGTTATTAAGGTTGATTATTTTCATGGGAATGTCAAGGTTGAAGTAAAATCACTTGGGTTTGTGCAAATACCTTGTGAGCTGTAAATAAGAGGGTGTCAATAGGAAACAGGTTCAACTGCTTTGCAGAGGATGTAAGTGGGTAAAGTAAATGAATAAACTATATGAGTGGAATTAATTTATTTTAAAAGGTAATTCAGTAATCAAATGACAGTATAGACATGTTTGTGTTTGGTTATGATGACGAAAACAGAATGTGTACAGCAGACGTAGTAAGTTTTTGTCTAAAAGACAGTTGTGAAACCGTGCTGCTCGTTTACATCCAGACCAGCCTGAACACACCTGAACACACCTGAACACACCTGAACACACCTGAACACACCTGAACACACCTGAACACACCTGATTTCAGAAGTTAAACCGGAGGGAGTCTGATTAGTACTTGGAGGGGAGACGGTGAAACATGTGGTTATTAATCTAGTGGTAATAAATTCAAATGTGAGTCAGCTGCTTGGAGGACGGCTGTACTCACCACTTTACCATCACCACAATCAAAAGCTGCTGAAACAGCTGTTTCTTCAGGAAATCAACTGAATGTGGACTGATGTTTCTTCCATTAATGAATGTTGGAGTAAAAATGCTCATAATATCACAAGTGATGTAAACAGACAAAGAATTAAATGATATAATCTCCAGCATGTCAGTCCTCTGCTTGAGAAGGAGCAAACACCAACCGTTGTTGGCATGATTCAAACCTGCGCGGGGAAACCCCAATGGATTTCTAGTCCATCTCCTTAACCACTCGGCCACAACAACAATCACACGTTCCCAAACGCAGCAGCAGCACCGTCTGCTGTGTTGGTGGCGGTTTGAGCATAGCAGCACAATGCAGCACAATGTGACAAGACGACAGCGATGAAGATGTGGGAGTGAAGTTGGGCGTCTCATCCTGAGACTCTGACACACGGCAGGCTGCAGGATTTCAGATCCACTCGGACCCGACCAGATCCACTTGTGAAGGAGCTCCACGTGACTCTTGAAGGCAGTTTTACCTCCGTTTTATACAGATGTAAAGGGAGGAAATGTTACACACTAACTAATAAGTATTTTAAGGTGCAGATGTTGTTTACGGTCAAACCCCCCTGAACACGCCTGATCTCATCTGGTCTCGGAAGCTGAGCTCGGTTGGTCCTGGATTCATCTGTCTCTGTCACGAAAAACATTTTCAGCAGTTTTATGATATTCTAGTCGACTTCCACAATAAAACTAGGAACATGTAAATGAGTCTGATTTGAGGACTTTAAAAAACAGAGTCCATCTCTCTCTTGTACATCAAAGTGTCAGAATGATTTTTTTCCCATCGATGCATTTTTTAATCCATTCATCCATTTATCAACCTGTCAACTTCTTTAACCAAATACCTGCTTATTTGCCATGATAATCTTCATCTAATCTCTTTGACTCAAATAAATGTCATTCAGCACTAAAATGAAATATATAATAAATGCTTACATTTATACATGATGTCAAATGTCAAAAGTAACAGAGTCCTTGTCTACTGTATTGTAGCATATTAACTTTGTGTTTTAAGTCCATGAAGGTCAGAAACGTCTCAGACGGTGAAACACTCAGATTCAGTGAGCAGCCCAGAGACAAATACAACATTTAGGAGCTTCACATGAGCTCAGAGCTCCAATCACAAAGGGATGTTCTTGTGTCTGGAAGCAAAAGTCTGCCTTGATTAAAAGAAGAATATTCAATCATCTTCCAACAACTCTACTCTGAGTTTATTTAAAGATGGAGAACGTGATGCCTGGAATATCTGCAAGAACAAGATGACTTTTGAAAGTCTGCAACCTAAATGCTGCTCCTCCTCCTCCTCCTCCTCCTCCTCCTCCTCCTCCACCTCCTCCTCCTCCTCCTCCTCCTCCTCCTCCACCTCCTCCTCCTCCTCCACCTCCTCGCCTCCATCAGAAACCGTCCTGAGACGAGCCGTCCTCGTCTCTGTGATCCACAGCAGGTCTCCAACAGACATCTATACAGACAGGTGGAGGTAACACTGGATGGTCAGAGGTGGGACTGCAGGTCAGCATGCAGTTCCTGAGTTTCTGGCCTGCAAACATGTACAGAAGAGAAAAAGAGGAGACAGACCAGCACAACAAACTACAAGAACAATGGAGAACAATTATTCAAACATTAAGAGATTATAAAAACAGTCTGGATCATCATTTTCATCAGTATAGAGAATAATAATGGTAAAATAATGATGAAAATAAATAATAGCAAGTGTGCAATCAGAAAATAAATTATATCACATATACCTATGATCTCAGTATCTGAGAAAAGTCCTTTTCCCTGGCATCTGTCCTGCCGTCTTCTCCTCCATCTCCTTCTCCTCCTCCTCCACTGCACCAGACATCTGCAGTCCTGGTCCCAAGTCCAGATACAAGTCCAGATCCACATCTGGAACTGCTTGATTGTCTAGATTATATTAAAACATGGTTTTCTGTCACTTGTCAAACACAAAAGAAGACAGTGATGATTGTGTTTGTTTCCTCTCTGTTTCAACATTTATAAGTACTTCATTCAATATTTATTAAATAAACAGTCAACATTATGTTTCTTAAATTTAAATTCAAATTATTTTATCTAAATATATTTATTGAGAGCTTGATTATGTGTGATAAGGGAAGCATCCAAGGTGCTTCACTAGAGCTGCATCTGTAGTTTAAAAAGTTATTTAAATGTTCTCACACTATGTAGACTGTAAAGGTTTATAGTGAAAATGTCAGACTAGATCCTGTTTGACTGAATCAACTAACTGATGAACTTCATCAGACAATGTTTCAGGTGTCCAGTAATGCAAGTTGGTGTTAGCTCATATAAACACAGCTGATGGGATGTTGGTCCGAACTTTCTCAACACCTCATTCCTACAAGTTTCAGTTGTCCATTAATGCAAGCAGTTATTATTAGCTGCAATAACAAAAAATGGCCACTAGATGGATACCTAAGACCACAAATGAATTAACCTCCATCTGCTCATCGTAAACTGAATTGCAGCAGGTTGAAACTAAACAAAGACAGTGAAGTTACCATTCAAGCGTAACTACAGAGTTATACAGTAAACATTTGCATAAGAAATACACAAAAGGGCTGAACTAAGGACACCCGTTGTAAACCACAGACCACGATTAGCATTAGCAACGAGCTAACTTATTACAATACAAAGTGGCATTTTCTGGAAACAAAAGGACGATTAAACAAACATAACTCCAGCAAACACAGTACTTGTGTGGTAAAACCACGCACAGGATTCATACATGCATACATTTTAAACTTGATTTAATCATTATTTGGATTTCTCAATTCTACATTTTTGTGATAGATATTCATTTAAAATTGGTTTCCGTTGGATTGTGTTTCATCCAGCTCCTTCCTGTCGTGTAAAGTGAACATTTGTGTTTTCTCAGACTTTGTTTTTAAGGCTTCCTGCCGGGTCGTGTACTGAGAGACTGTGCAGGAGAACTCACGGATGTCTTCACAGACATCTTTAACATGTCACTGAGTCAGGCTGCGGTTCCCAAGTGCTTCAAAGCCACAAGCATTCTTCCGGTCTCAAAACGTTTGAGCACTTGCATTTCGTTTTCTTATATGATTTGGTTTTCTCTACTAAAAGGAGGGTTTGGTTCGTACTTTACCCAGTGTCTGGTGTTGGTTCAGTTCCTAGCATTCACTTATGACAACAGTTGCGTATTAAGAGTCATTTATAAATAAACTGGCCTTTGAGCCAAATAATTAGACATAACTTTGAGATTACATTGCAAAAGATCCCGGAGCCACTCAAGTAATTAAGGAGTAAACGATTGTGTTCCTCAATGCTTCTGCAGAAAGATCTGCAAGACAAGTCCTGCTGATTGTGAAGCACCTGACACAAACAAACCTGGAAACTGAAGTCAACAACATTTATACTTTCATCTGGTGGTCTACCTTGGATGTTTCATCTGATCCTGCACCTATTTAGGCCTGTCTATCACCTGCTCTTACACCTTTTTGACCCTGTCTATCACCGGTTCCTATACCTTTTTGGCCCTGTCTATAACATGGTCCTGTATCTGTTTGGGCCTGTCTATCGCCTGTTCTTACACCATTTTTGGCCCTGTTTATCACCTGGTCCTGCATCTGTTTGGGCCTGTCTATTGTCTGTTCTTACAACCTTTTGGCCCTGTCTATCTCCTTCATCTGTTTGGGCCTGTCTATTACATGGTCCTGCATCTGTTTGGGCCGGTCTATCACATGGTCCTGTATCTGTTTGGGCCTGTCTATTGTCTGTTCTTACAACCTTTTGGCCCTGTCTATCTCCTTCATCTGTTTGGGCCTGTCTATTACATGGTCCTGCATCTGTTTGGACCTGTCTATTACATGGTCCTGCATCTGTTTGGGCCGGTGTATCACATGGTCCTGCATCTGTTTGGACCTGTCTATTACATGGTCCTGCATCTGTTTGGGCCTGTCTATTGTCTGTTCTTACAACCTTTTGGCCCTGTCTATCTCCCTCATCTGTTTGGGCCTGTCTATTACATGGTCCTGCATCTGTTTGGGCTGGTCTATCACATGGTCCTGAATCTGTTTGGGCCTGTCTATTGTCTGTTCTTACAACCTTTTGGCCCTGTCTATCTCCTTCATCTGTTTGGGCCTGTCTATTACATGGTCCTGCATCTGTTTGGACCTGTCTATTACATGGTCCAGCATCTGTTTGGGCCGGTGTATCACATGGTCCTGCATCTGTTTGGACCTGTCTATTATATGGTCCTGCATCTGTTTGGACCTGTCTATCACATGGTCCTGCATCTGTTTGGGCCGGTGTATCACATGGTCCTGCATCTGTTTGGACCTGTCTATTACATGGTCCTGCATCTGTTTGGGTCGGTCTATTACATGGTCCTTCACTTATTCGGGCCTATCTCTCAACTGGATCTCTGCTTGCTTGGACCTCTCTGTCAGCTGCTCCTACACCTGTTTGGCCGTGTCTATTTTATGGTGCTTCATCTGTTTCGGCCTGTCTTTCACATCCAATGTCCTTGAAAACAATACGTTATAGACTCATTTAAACACACATAACAAAACAGACACCAGACTGCACCCACCACTGTCTTGTCTTTCTTTCTTGCTCTTTCATGTCCCACCTTTTTCTAGTCTTTCACCTTCCACACCCAGTGATCTTAGTCCTCTTTGGCAGAATATCTATTCCCTCCCTTCCTTTTTCTTTTCTTTCTTTCTGGAGGGATCAATAAAATATGGTTAGACTGTCATGAGAGCTGGTGAGGAGAACACACTCGCACACACCTATGTGCACATAAAAAAATCAACCCTCTGTAGCAGGATTAAAATGCATATATAAAGCTCTTGGGTTCTAGTAAACTTGGTATTAACCATTAATATTTGTGCAAACAAAGAGAAAAAAAAATACTGGGGAAGTTCATCTTCAAATCTAACTGGGATTTAACAGGAAGTCAGGGTAGGTTAATTGATCACCCTAAATTGCCCGTATGTGTGAATATGAGCGTGATTGGTTGTATGTCTTTCTATGTGGCCCTGCGATGGACCTGTTCAGGGTAGACCCCGGAGACGGATTAAGCGGCTATAGATAATGGATGGATGGATGTTGTACACAGTAACTAATACACGTCTGTATTGCTTTAATTAATACATATTTAATTCGCTAAATAATAACTTAATAAATAATTAACAAATAAAAAAAAACGTGACTTGTGTGTGGAGTTGGGACCAGGACTGCGGATGTCTGGGGCAGTGGGGAGGAAGGAGGAGGAGGACGAGAAGAAGGTGGAGAAGGATGAAAAGAAGACGGCAGGACAGATGCCAGAGAAGAGGATTTTTCTGAGATACTGAGATTGTAGTTCAGTTATATGTGATATAATTTATTATCTGATTGCACACTTGCTACTATTTCATTTTATTTTCACCATTATTTCTGTCTCCACTTGTGATTCTGTGGTGCAGCTCATTCTGGTTGTGAAATCACTGGGTTAAATGAGAAACTTCTGACATTCCCCTTTTTGTTACTATAGAAAATGATGATCCAGACTGTTTTCATAACCTCATAATGTTTTTTATAATTGTTCTCCATTGTTCATTGTTCCCTCTTTTCCTCTTCTGTACATGTTTGCAGGCCAGAACCTCAGGAGCTGCATCCTGACCTGCAGTCCCACCTCTGACCATCCCAGTGTTACCTCCACCTGTCTGTGTAGATGTCTCTGTTGGAGACCTGCTGACATCCTGACCTGCAGTCCCACCTCTGACCATCCCAGTGTTACCTCCACCTGTCTGTGTAGATGTCTCTGTTGGATACCTGCTGACATCCTGACCTGCAGTCCCACCTCTGACCATCCCAGTGTTACCTCCACCTGTCTGTGTAGACGTCTCTGTTGGAGACCTGCTGACATCCTGACCTGCAGTCCCACCTCTGACCATCCCAGTGTTACCTCCACCTGTCTGTGTAGATGTCTCTGTTGGAGACCTGCTGACATCCTGACCTGCAGTCCCACCTCTGACCATCCCAGTGTTACCTCCACCTGTCTGTGTAGACGTCTCTGTTGGAGACCTGCTGACATCCTGACCTGCAGTCCTCGTCTCTGTGGATCACCAACTAGCCATATATCAGTCAAATATACATAGAAGTCCTACTTCTTTTTTTAGCTTTTATAAGTTAAAAAAAATGTTTGTTTGCCTTTTAGATGATTGAACCTGAAAATGTTTACATCAATGTAACACAGACATTTTGCATATTGTCTTTAAGGCAGTGTTCTCAAAGATGATGTTTGTGTGACTAAACAGGTATTTGGTTAAAGAGTAAAGAGTTTCAGGTTGATTTTTACAGCTGGAGCAGCTGTATGAAACGGTCCTACTATGCCCAGACCAGGTGTTTTCCATGGACCTTCTGGTTGAGGAAGTGGTTGCAGGGGAGCAGGATGAGGGATGTCCATCTCATATTTCACCTGGTAAAAGGTACGTGACGTTATGTAAACCTGCACTCCACCAGTGAACTGTGGTTCAGTCTAGGAAGAAATGTTTTCAACATGTGAACAGGCCTGGTAACAGAGCTCTGACATCATACAGCTTCAATCCTTCAACTTTAATGGCTCCATGAAAACTTCATGAAGCACAAAGGCCGTGAAAACTATTTGAACAAGTGTTTGGACCAGCATTTATATACATCTGTACATACCCCGTCTAAAGGTTTTTTAATAAGATTACGCAGGCATAGAAAATAACTGAGTGAATGAATTGAATCACGATCAAGAACCTTCTGCACAGTTCTGTAGTGTTGTGGTTCTTATGTTTGTCTCACATGTAAAATGTTCCTGGTCTGAGTCAACCAAGCTGGAACTCCGGATCAGGACTGACCAGTTTACAGG
>JABWDQ010000409.1:0-12323 GCA_014839995.1 Xenentodon cancila
ATTCCCCCAACCTCAACCTTTTCCCTGACTGTCTCCATCACCTGCCTTTTGTCACGCACACCTGTGATGATAGCGTGTGCTGCATCTTTGTGTCAGTCAACCAAGGAGGTCTTAGTATTTATGATATGCCGTTTGCCTTTTTATATGCTATAAAACTGTGTTTAAATATTAACTTTCAAAGTGCAATAATTATTCTAACCAGCTGATCGAACCCAACTCGAATATCATTATGCAGTTTTGGTTACCTGTGGTGACTGCAGTTAACCGCTTAGTTCAGATCAGCAGCACATCACCGATGGGCATGAACTCAAACGATTTAAGCCAAAAATGTCTTTTGACATTGGCTGTGAATATGTCTATTTCTGCTCTAAGTTGGACATTTTGACATGGAGGTGAAAAGAGATTGACTCACTTTTGTAGCCAGCCTCCAGGAGCCAGTCGAGGAACTACAACGAACCCAAGTTCCACATGAGACTCAACCCTGGACTATGATGGTTGGCACTTGGGTTAACTGACCTGCCCGGGGGAAAGGGGTTTACGCCTATGTCATAGGGAGGAAGGTTGTGAAGAAGTTGTTAACGCTGAGTTAGCTGGTAGTATTAGCAACATATTGCTAACAAGTTAGCCTTGGAGTCATGATTAGCAGTCGATGGGCACTGGTAACTTGGCAACATGACACACAACAGCTGTCATGTGGGCAACCCTAATTAACCAAAATAACAACAAATTATTTTTCAGGGCAGCACGGTGGCTTAGTGGTTAGCACTGTTGCCTCACAGCAAGAAGGTTCCCTGTTCTATTCCAGGCCCGGTGGGTCTTTCTATGTGGAGTTGGCATGTTCTCCCCGTGCTTGCATGGGTTCCCTCCGGGTACTCCAGCTTCCTTCCACAGTCCAAAAACATGCAGGGTAGGTTAATTGATCATACTAAATTGCCGTAGGTGTGAGTGTGCAAGTCTATCTTTTTATGTGGCCCTGCGATGGACTGGCGACCTGTCCAGATGGACCCCTGTCTTTTGCCAACGATGCGTGGGGATAGGCTCCGACAGACCCCCGTGACCCGGAGACGGATTAAGTGGGTATAGATAATGGATGGATGGATGGAATTATTTTTCATTGATCTGTGGCACATTATCAGTGTCACATTTACACAACACAATATAAATAGGTAGTAGTGTTGGAACCCTTTCAAACCATATTCAGGAAATTCCTTATTACTTTTTCATTTGACTGTTGGTATGCATTAATCAGTTTTGAAAAAAAAAATAAAGAAAGAAGTAGCAAGATATCCAATTGTTGCAGGTGTTACATTAAACAATGTGCTGCTTCCTTCCAGCTGCAGGGGTGCAGGACCCACAGATTTAAGAACTGTCCCTGTTGCGGTTTGCCTTCTTAAAAACTATGTTTGAGTTATTATTTTATTATTTACTTTATTTTAACTCATTCTTTTTCTTTTGCCCTATCTTGTCAGTTATTCTTGTTGTGATAATTGCTTTTTTCTACCCTTCTACCTGTGGCTCTAAGATAAATTGTTCCCCTGGTGACAACAAAGGTATTCTTCTTTTTTATTTTTATGCTACCCTACTTACAGACATACATCCTATTAAAAGGACCAGAAGTCACTGTCTTTGATCCCAAGATAAAGGGGGGGGGGGGCACTTAAAGAAGAACAAATGAGTTGCTTTGTTTTAATATGTATCTGTTTTAATTTAATTTGAATAAATATTTGATTGTAGATTATGGTTTTTGGAAGCATCATCTACCTTTTGTAGTGTCACATCGCCATTATCAGGAAAAAAACAACCAAAGTTACTTTGGACTCCCTTCTTGGTCATCTCTGCCAACAAGTGCTATCACTTTAAGGCACTATGCTCTCAGAGCCACAGTGAAAATCAAGGCAGAGGCCAATATGAGCCCCAAGAAAGAAATGACCGAAGTGAAAACGAGAGCCTAGTAAAGGGTGTAGTAAAAGTGGCTTAACTTCCATGCCTATAGGGAGACCTACAGACTAAAAGCTGTAAAAATGTCTTTGTGCCACCTTAAATACATGACCCCCAACACTTGGATTAATAATGCATTCCAGTTTGTACTCAGAAACCTCCCCAACTGTCTTAAAAATCCAACATGGCTGTAAACACTCAGCTTTGTAATTCTGTCCTGTTTAATTCTAAGTAAGTCAGTCATGTTTGATTTTCATCAGCTTTTACACTTTTGGTTTTTATTAGTGGGCTAACAAATAGCTCATGATGTACGAGCATCCATGTTGGTTCTGACTTTTCGACTGGAAACCATCAGGTTTTTTGAGTCGTCATTCCCATTTCCAGCTTCTGAGGTAAATGGAATAAAGGATCACGATTAGGTCTCACTACATGAGTTTAAACATACTGAGCAGTGCTATTTCAGAGATTTTTCCCCCTACACTAAATTACACTAAACACCTTGTTCTCTTTATGTGAGTGGTTCTAAATTTAAGACATTCAAGAGAGCAAACTAATCATTGGCTTCCTTTTTTAATTATTGTTTTTTGATGTGAAACAGACAACCAAGCAGGTCCTCACCCTGTTTGGTTTTTGTTTGGAGCTTGACATGTGGCAGAGAGGGCTGTAATGAGTCGAGTGTCTGAACCTACCCTGTAAAACCAGCTGCTATGAACAGATGTGAGCTGTTGTGTTAAACTGTGTTACCTTGTGAACAAAGGGCATAATAATGTTTCTCTTAAAGTGAGAATGTTAAGTTGGTCTTACTTGAAAGGACCAACCTTTTCATTGCATATTGGTCTGGCGATGTACCCCAAGAAATAAAGAAGTACTTCAAAGTCACAGAAGCTGTTGGTTTACATCTTACCTTTCACTATTGGTGATTCTATTTTTAGTAACGTATTCGTCTGTGATAAACTGATGACCTGTCCAGGCTCGATCCCAGCTACTGTCTGAGGACTACTGGGATAAACTTCAGCCTCATTATGACTCCGAGAAGGATGGAGTTGGCATACAAAATGGGTGACTGGTGTTTCAGTCAGAAAATGTTGCCTGTAGCAGGTGATATATAATTGTATGATTGACAAGTGACTTTCATTTTCTATAAGTAGAACCAATACATTAGTCAGTAGACAAAACAGGCCATTTGTGGCTTATTATAGATAAATGGCTTTCATTGTCAATGCTGTTTGATGTATGCTGAAACAAAGAGCTTGTATTTACTTAGGGAGCATAAAGCAGGGGGAGACGCTTGGAGTGATTAAGAAAAGGTGTCATCACAAAGTTTGCTCTGACTTGTTTGCACAATTCTCAGGCTGTCTTAAGCAAAAACAAAATCACAGCTGAATCTTTTTCAGATTAAATCAGCTCTGTTGTATCCTCTTTCTGCCAGTATTCCTGAGATCTTCCATGTCTACCTCACTGCATTTATTGGAGATAATTAATCTATATAAAGTCTCAAAGTTTATGCTTTATATGCAATGAAAATCAAGTCACAATTTTGTGAGATTTACTGTCAGACAGGAGTTTAAGGCACAGATTTAGTGAAAAATAGCAGAACATTACAGTAGCATTTCAAGACCACAGAAATCCAACGGAATTGGTCAATTCTTCCATCCACCTTTGGTCTTGAAACTGTGCGTGCTGTCGTCAAATGAAAGCTATCCAGTCCACATCAGCAGCCATCAGTCTTCCTACACTTTAATGCCTGGTTCAGGGCCTATGTTGGATAAATCACTGGTCACAATGAAAATCAGAGAACCTTAGATCCTGTTTAGACCTGGTATTACCATCCATCCAATCAGTTATCCAATCAGAAGTAGGCAGCAAACCACATTTGGAAGCGTTCTGGGACACGTGATCACATTCTTTTATCAAAGCAATGTGTTCTGGGCCAGATTAAAGGACGAAATATGTGCCAAACAGGCATCACATTACTGTTAAGTGCAAAAGACACCACACCAGTCTCAGCACCACATACACCCCTTCACAAGTACTTCTTCCTACGCCTTTTCTGCTCAACTAGGTGGACTTTATCGCTACTTAAAAAATAATGAAATGAAATTAAAAAAAAAATCTTTACAGGCAAAAATCATATAGAGATGCATTTTAATGTCAAATGAGAACACACATGCATAGAACTGTTCACTTATGATTGGCTCACTCAGGATAGAAGTTATTGCCAGGTCTAAGCAGGGCTTAAAGAGCCAACAGTGCAGCAGTTCATCAATCAGGCCGATGCCATTACTGATTTAAAAGACCACGCGAGTACACTGGCTATTTGTCAAAGGCACCTAAAGCATTAAAATGTCCAATGTGTATGAACAGAGAAGATATAACACTGAGCATCACTCATTAACATCTCTCTATATAAAAACATGACAACAGCAGCATCATGCCATGAAAGTGTTCTTCTATAGCAGAGACTTTGTGAATAATCAGGTTAGAAGAAAGAGAATAACAAGAACAAAGCAACTTCTGAGTGAAAACAAGCAAAACACAGAGGCGCTTACCCAAAAACGTTTTGAAGTTCCTAGAGTGACCATATGAGAGTGAAATCAGAGCCTGAAACCAACATAGTCTCTGGAGAGACCTGAAAATGGCTGTGGACTGATTCTGTCTGTCTACACGGTTGAATGTTTCCATCATGAAGAATGGGGAAAATAGCAAATCAGGAAAAGTACATGCCGCCATCCTCATCAAATATCCTTTGATTGCCAAGTGAAGAGTCTTATAATGTTTTTATGAATTAAATATTTCAGTTCACTCCTAAAACTTTGTTTTTGAATCAATGTTTTTTGAATCAAAGAATAAAAAAATAAGAATGGTTTAAATAACCATTTTAGGGTTTTCTTAACTTTTTAGAAAATTGTAATGCCCTCTATTACTGTGAGATTATTATTAAGTAATGGTAATATATATATATATATATATATATATATATATATATATATATATATATATATATATATATATATATATATATATATATATATATGCATTCTCTTTCTTTTTTATTCCATTTAGCTTCAACCCACAAATGCCATTGTACTGGCGGACTTTAAGAGTTTATTTATATTCTCCATCAGTTTCCACCCGACTGCTCATCTGTATTTTAGACTGAGAGGAGGAGGATAGTACTTTCATTATGCCAGCAGCAAAAGAAACACAGCAAAGGTTAGAAGGAATCATACTAAAACATTCATCCATTGTCCAAACCCATTTAATCCTGTTCAGGGTTAAGCACAGGGAGAACCCACACAATCCACACAGAAAACCCCCAGCCAAGATTCAAACCAGCTACTTTCTTGCTGCAAGATGACAGCACTTGAACCACACCACCATGCAGCTCCTCACTAAAACATCACATCGGAAAATAATGTCTGCTGTCAAATTGAGAGCATTGAGTGCATTGAATGTCAGAGGCATTTCAAATCCCTTCAAAAATCATCACTCAGGAAATCTATACAGATTTCATGCTTTCATACATTATTCATGGAACTTCCATCATATCAGATGTTTCTGTGGATGTGAATACATGCCTTTAGAAAGACATATCTTCAAACTGAGTAGGCTGCACAGTCCTTTCTTTAAACTACATCAGTATACTGTAATTACAAAACCATCTTTCAAATTGTTGTGTATTATACAATAGGCACACAGCTGAACACAGAATGAAAAGTATAAAGAAAAACACATTTTTTCACAATGGCTTCAAGCAACAGACATCATAAATATGCAAAGCTTTCCACAGAGTATGATTTGCAATAAGTAAGTTTATGGCAGATGGGAAAAACGTGATTTAATTTCATTTAATGTCATTAATGTCCTTACATAAGCCGGAGTGTTACCAAAATATTGAGAAAAAAAAGTCCCATGATGCAAAGAACAAGGCACAGCACTTCAAATGATTTCCCCAACTCTCCCTGTTGAATACTCACAAAAACAAGTCCTCTTTATTTCAAGTACTAAAGATAAATATTCTGATTCATTTAACAAAGTGCAATCTACTCAGTTCTTACACTGATCACTAGGGTCAAAACCTGACCTCTAAGTGAATTGATTCATAATTAATATCCAGCATGCTGCATTTCTGTCCTCCAGTAGAATTGACAGTGTCAACTCCTGCTTATGTTTATCAAGCTTTGCCTGCTCTACCTATTCAAAGAAAATGGAAAGACTTTGCTCATGGGAAATATGGAACAACTTGTAAGATGATGGAAAAAAGCAAAAGACTGTCCTGGACACGTTCTAAGGGAGGTGTAATTGCTGCACTGGCTAAATCCACCAATAAATACTGACAGCACATACTGCAGATACTACAGTTCGCACATATTATCAAGTGATAAGGTCTTCATAAGGACCTTGGGCAGGAGCTGAAAGAGTGTGAAAGGACCTGTCTGTCCGTGGAGAGGGTTGCAGTTTTATCCCTGCCCTCTGCAATCCACATGTCAACTTATCATCAAGCGAGACACTGAAGTCCACATGTCCTCTGATAGGTTCATTGGTAAGTAAGTGCATGGTGGAGATAATGCACTGCATAGACCAAAAATCAAGATCATGGACTATAGACCAAGAAAGTGGTGCATAAATATGTCTACAATGACAAGAAAAAGGTATATCAAGGCATTAGAATTTACTGGTTTTCTGCCTTAATTTGCCATAAAATGTGACTTAATCTTCACCAATGCACGATTACAGACAACATACTTGAGCTGATAAGACACAGACAATATTGATTTCTAGTGACTTTATTGAGCATGCCCTTGATTACCAGAGCCCCCTGCACAGGGGGCTCTGGTAATTTGAGAGCAGAAGCCTTAGAACAGGCTGATATGTAAAGGGACATTCACAGTACTGGAGGAAAAAATGATGTCTTGGAGTTAGTAGCTTGTCAACCTTCTTTGACGGCAATGACTTTAAGTTTTTTCATATGGCTCTGGATCAGACCTGCACAATGCTCAAGAAGAACTTTTTACCATTCGTGCTTCCAAAATTCCTTTAGCTGAGACACGACTGAAGAATGTCTAATGCAACAGCTCCGTCGATATAATTCAACAGTTTCACAGTGGTTAAAACCTGGTCTCTGCCTGGGCCGCTCCAAAAGCTGAATTTCTTTTTCTGAAGCCATTGTATGATAGATTTACTTGGTTTGTTTGCTTGGGGTTCTTTTCTTGCTGTACGGCCCAACTTCTACTAAGCTCCAGCTGGCAGGCAGGCAAGTGGTCCAAACCCTGGGGCAGCCTAGTAAACCCAAATGATGATCCTCCCTCCACCATACTTCACCATGATGCTTTGATGTAGATAAGCTGTGCCCTTTTATACCATACGTAGTGCTGATTATTCTTCCCAAAACATTCAACTTTTGTTTCATCATTCCATTTTGGACAGCAACAGCTTCCTCCATGGTGTTCTGCTATTGGGCACCCTGCCTGTTCAATAACTTGTGCTTAGCAGAGTCATGAACAGAGATGTTTGCCAGCTCTAGTGATGTCTTCAAGCCTTTTGATGCTACTACACTGAGTCGTCCTCACCGAGCATCCAAATCTAAGAAAAGCTGCCACGGTACTGTTTCCAATTATAGACAGTTTTCCTAACTGTGGACTGACGGATGCCTAAAAACTTTAGATGACTTTCCAGTTTTATGCAGTTCAACTACTCTTGACTGAATATTTTGTCAGACTGCTTGGAGAAGCAATGCTCATTTCAACATATGCTTCCTATGAGAGCATGCTTAAAATGTTTGAGTGTCTTTCCGCAACTCTAAATCACACCTCCAACTTATGTTATTATTTGGATTCCAGATGTGCAAACAACTGACTCTAATTAGCTTTTGTTAAAGTAATTAGTCTTGTAATTAATCTATGGAGTTTTTTGTACTTTTTCCTACAACACTGTCAATGTTTAACAGTTAAATAAAGACGAGACATTGTAATAGTTTGTGTGTTATGATCTTAAGTACATTGTGCTCATCTATTATTTTAACTTAGATGAAGATCAAATCATACTTTATAGTAAAAGTCTTGCTTAGAAATTTGACTTACAACACGTATAAATGGAATACATTTACGAGTAAAAGATGGGATGATCAAGCTCAAGCCTGGGACAAATCCCATTTTACTTTACTTTATTTAATTCATTTGTTTTTAAAGAAGCCATGAATGAGTTGGCATAATGTTCCTGTGGCATTAATAAAGTATCTAGCTATTATTTAGCAATATATTATTTTAGTTTTACTTATTTTAGTTCCTGTTTACTTGTGTTTGGGCATTAAAAGGGATTATTGAGGATTAGGAATTTGAAGTACATGGTAAATTCTATATACAACAAATTCTTTGTTTGGGTTAGGCAGTGAAATTAACAGTGTTAGACTTGGTAAATGGTCACAGCTAGGTATTAAAATAAAGGATTTTACATCAGCATGTTGCTCTCACACAAACGTCATGTTGAAAGGCGACCCTATAGGGCTACCCTGGGAATGGACAAACACTGGCAAAGGCTTTTACGCAACGGTAACTTCTGTACGTAGCAAGCTGGGAGCGGCAAAGGGTTGCGGCAAAGGTTTTACGCTACGCTGGAAGTGCAAAACAGCCAAACTGGTTCGCTTATCAACTAACACACTGCAGATTGAAAATAGAAAGAATATTTTAAAAGGCTGGAAAGAAGACAGATATAAAAACAATAATATAATGAATTAATTAACAAAAACTGAATTAAAGCAGTAGAAAGATGCATTATTTAGAATACATTTTCACATGTCAAACGCTTACATTCAAATGCTAATAACTATTGAAGTTCTGGCTTCTAATTTGCCCTGTTGTAGGTCTCTGCCCTGATTGAAGAGCTCCTCTGTCTATTTCTGGTGACTCCATCCCAGTGGTTTCTGTCACCACAGACCTGCTGCTGACTTCCTACATCTCTACTGAGAGCATTTGATTTATGACTGTTTTGATTTTATTATACTTGAGGTCTCTGCTGCAAGCCAGCAGCTCTCAGCTGACACAGAAAACCTCCTAGAGCCTCCCTTAAGACTTTTAGGGTTTGTAACATTTTTTGGATCAGAGACAGGTAGCGAGAAAGAAAGGGAAGGAGCGCAAGATAGATAGATAGATAGAGAGAGACAGAGAGAGAGAGAGAGAGACAGAGATAGAGAGACAGAGAGAGAGAGACAGAGAGAGAGAGAGCCAAACCACTGCAGAGCAAAGCATCAGTTTCTGGTTCACATCTTGTTCGAGTGTTTTGGACTCACTGAGCCCCACATTCCCCAAAGAGACCTGAATCTCATTACAAGCAGAAATAATCTTAAATACTCAAGCGGAGGGAAGAGACACGGATCTGCTGCTGTAAAAATAAAATTAATTAAGTTTTTTTTTTTTTTTTTGTCTTTCCCTTCTGGTACACCCTTTTTGTATGTTGTGGCCGATCACCAGTTATATTATAGTTGCATTAAGTGCATTCATGTTTTCACTGATTAATCTTGCAAATAAGCGGCATCTCCCTAAAAGATGAAGAACAGAAAACCAAGCTGCTGAAGAGCTTAAGTTGTGTCTTTTTGCAGTTTATGCTTCATTTCCACATCCTCTGTCTACATTACCGGTGACCAAGTGTAACTGGGAGAAGTAGCATTTACATTTTTACACATTATGTTTTATTTATCACAATAAAAGTCTGCTGCAAAGTCTTTCACTTTTAACATGTAAAAGTTAATTTGATGTTTTCCAGTGTTGTTGTTGAACTTATGCTGAAAATTAAGGTGATTCCTGGGAGAGAGCATTTTAAGATCACTTTCACTCCTCTGCATGATTTATTCTATCTTCTATAGCTCATTCATAAGGTATATTTAAAGAAAGAGGTGCCCGTCCCTCACATCCCTTCTGATAGCCTCACCCACCAAACTCACTGCTACTCTTAAAATTCCACCTCCCGAGCTTCCACCCATATTGATTCTGTGTGGCGGTTACTTTATGTTTAATATTAACATTTGTATGTGTCCCTAATAAAAGAGGATTGATTGGATTAAAGCTTAGACACCAAAATGCAAGTGTCTTATGTTCAAGGTGTCTTTATTCGAGAGTTGTCTGAATTATATATGAAATGTAACCTTCTAACCAACTGTGCAGTGGATTAGGATTTTTCACTTTTGTAGTCTAACTCGATATTTCGTCCCTGTTTTTTGTTTTTTTTGTTGTTTTTTATTACTCTAACTTATGAAATGGCCAGCACTGGCAAAGACACAGCTTTTCCTGGGTTGTTTTCATACCCTGCAACCAGACAATAGGAACAGAAAGTGTAGTTTTTGGTGTTTCATAGCCTACAGTATTAGAAGGATGAAATTTCTTGTCGCAATCTTATTCTTTCTTGTACAGAATATGTTTTCCAAACAGTTTAATGCTCTTTTCAAACCAGTTGTACACTGTGCCGAGATTGCCTCTGGCTGCAGTACTAGATTTGGTTTTCAAAAAGCTGCATGATTGTTGTTGTACTGGTTGTCTCTGGTTCTCTCTCTCAGCATTACGAAAGCATCTGACTTTTTGTGAATCAGCGTTTGCTACCTATAGCCAAACTATGGAAAAAAAAGAAAGAAAAAGAACAGAAGGAAGTTGGAAACGTTGAATGAATTCAGGCTTGAGAACGAAATCTGTTTCAAAAGTGACTGGTTCAGTGTTTACTTTCAGCTCAGCCATCATCCTAGATGGAAGCTTTGTGTGACCTGTGTGTTGGCTGCGGCAATATACATCATAGGCCATTTGTCAAAATCAAACTAGACTAAACTTTGACTGCTTTTGTAATCCAATTTTTTGCCACAGTGGACTAAAAAATGTGCAAAAGATACTACACCACCGGTGTTCTTGGTGTCTGGTTTTAGGTTTTATATGAACAGCTTGCATTCAAAGTTCAACTAGATTGAACTTTGACCTAGATTGACTGCAGCAGGCTGGCAAGGTTGCCAAGCGAAGTACACATGCAACACAGCATGGAGCTTGGCAGAATTTTAGAGTGCAGTGATGAGGTTGCTACTTTTGGTGCACAAGAGGCTTAAATTTGGCACGAGGAAACAAGGGTCTGGTTCACATGAGAAAATTATTTTATGAGATACCACACAACTTCTGCAAGGTTGGACTCATAGCCATCATCAGGCTTCAAATAAAGAACAATCTGGGTCATCTGAAGCAGCTTCACCAAATATTTTATCCTGCCAACACCTTTAGTCACAGAGATAATGCGGATAACGTGCAGCAAAGTCAGATTAATGATGAAAGACAGGGAGTACAATATGGGAAGTACTGGAGGACAAGAAAAGATCTAATATAAAAACAAGCCATTAATTAAGAACTTCACATTTAGAGTTTAGAACTAAAAATGACAGGTTTACTAACTACCTAAAAATCGACTAACGTATGTGAGATGAATGGTTGTGTGTCCAATGAGGTGATCAGCAGCACAGGAGCACCACAGCAGACTCTACTCTTACCAGCCCTCTTCATGCCGTGCTGGACTGGAGATGCGACACTGATGCTGTTTTATAAGTAAGTACAGAGGAGATTTACTTCTTCAGGAAGCTTAGGTCCTTCAGCATTTGCAGCAAGATGTTGTGTGTCTTCTATAAAAGTCTGTTGTGGAGGGTTCAATCACATCTGCAGTCATCTGTTGGGGAGCAGCATCAGAGCCAGTGACTTATAGAAACTGAACAAATTGTTCCTTTTGGGAATGAATAAAGCATTTTTAAATGAAATTGAATAGAACTGGTGGTGAAGGGGAGCACAGAGCGGGAACAGTGAAATGTCAATAAAACTAAAGTGCAAAATTAAAATGTTTCTGTTAAGGCTGAGTATGTGACAAAGTTGTGTTTTTTCATCTCACAAAAAGTTCTTGAAAGAGCAACAGTGATGGGTGTCTAGAGCCAGTTTCAACGGGTACATTTTCATTTTTGCAACCACTTTGTCCATCATTTTTTTGTGCATTGAGAAGAAAAAGACGTCTGCAATTAAATGTCGCAAAATAAACCCCTTATTTGTGAAGGAATTTCCAGGAAGTCAACCCTATGGCTTCATGTGGATTCAAAATTTTAGAATGACTCACAAAACGTTTTATGAGTTATGCGCAGTAATAACTCCTTTTAGCGCACCTCCTTCATCAACTCTAAGAGACTTAGATCCTGCGGAAGAGCTAATGTGACTCTTTCTGATACATAATCGGACCTGTAGATGATATAAAAAGTAGGTATGTTGTATGTTAATCAGACACATCTATACATGTCCATATGGTGAACATTTTAAAATATCTATGAAATAGTTTTAACATGTCGTCTTGTTAGACTGGGGTGAATTCAAAATGAGCTACGGTTAATG
>CM026221.1:0-16452 GCA_014839995.1 Xenentodon cancila
GCTAATGTAGCTTAATCAAAGCATAACACTGAAGATGTTAAGATAAACCTTAGATTGGTTTCATAAGCACAAAAGTTTGGTCCTGACTTTTATATCAACTCTAGCTAAACTTACACATGCAAGTATCCGCACCCCTGTGAGAATGCCCTACAGTTCCCCTCTCGGGAACAAGGAGCTGGTATCAGGCACAAACCTTAGCCCATTACACCTTGCTCAGCCACACCCTCAAGGGAATCCAGCAGTGATAAATATTAAGCAATAAGTGAAAACTTGACTTAGTTAAGGCTAAAAAGGCCGGTAAAACTCGTGCCAGCCACCGCGGTTAGACGAGAGGCCTAAGTTGATAACCACCGGCGTAAAGAGTGGTTAAGAGAAACTATAACTAAAGCCGAATACTTTCAAAGCTGTTATACGCATCCGAAAGTAAGAAGTACTACTACGAAAGTGGCTTTAACACATCTGACCCCACGAAAGCTGTGAAACAAACTGGGATTAGATACCCCACTATGCGCAGCCCTAAACTTTGATAAGACAATTACATCTTATCCGCCAGGGTACTACGAGCTCTAGCTTAAAATCCAAAGGACTTGGCGGTGCTTTAGACCCACCTAGAGGAGCCTGTTCTAGAACCGACAACCCCCGTTCAACCTCACCCTCCCTTGTTTATCCCGCCTATATACCGCCGTCGTCAGCTTACCCTGTGAGGGGCCTATAGTAAGCAAAGCCAGTATAACTCAAAACGCCAGGTCGAGGTGTAGCGCATGAGAGGGGAAGAAATGGGCTACATTCCCTAATTAAGGGCATACGAAAAGTATAATGAAAAAAGTATTAGAAGGAGGATTTAGCAGTAAGTAAAAAATAGAGTGTTTTACTGAAACTGGCCCTGAAGCGCGCACACACCGCCCGTCACTCTCCCCAAATATATAAACCTAATTACCTAAAAAAATTAACAAACAAAGGGGAGGTAAGTCGTAACATGGTAAGTGTACCGGAAGGTGCACTTGGTTAATCAGGGTATAGCTAAGACAGAAAAGCATCTCACTTACACCGAGAAGCCACCCGTGCAATCCGGGTTACCCTGACGCTTAATAGCTAGCTCACAACCCAAAAACAACAACCCCCTATTAATAACCCCTAAAACACTTAAACACGGAAACAAACCATTTTCCCCTTTTAGTATGTGCGACAGAAAAATGAATTAGAAGCAATAGAACTAGTACCGTAAGGGAACGCTGAAAGAGAAATGAAACAAACCAGTAAAGCACAAAAAAGCAGAGACCTAAACTCGTACCTTTTGCATCATGAATTAGCCAGTAATTTTTAAGCAAAAAGATTTTTAGTTTAACACCCCGAAACTAAGTGAGCTACTCCAAGACAGCCTAATCATAGGGCAAACCCGTCTCTGTGGCAAAAGAGTGGGAAGAGCTTTGAGTAGAGGTGACAAACCTACCGAACTTAGTTATAGCTGGTTTCCTGGGAAATGAATAGAAGTTCAGCCTATTAACTTCTTTAATCAAAACTGGATTAACCCTTACATCAGAGTTAAAGAAATTAACAGAGTTAGTCAAAGGGGGTACAGCCCCTTTGAAACAAGATACAACTTTATATAGTTGGTAAAAGATTAAAATGATCAAGGTACAGTGTTTTTGTGGGCCTAAAAGCAGCCACCTTAAAAGAAAGCGTCACAGCTCAAACACTAAACCACCTTAAATACTAATAATACATTCTTTCACCCCTAAAACTTACCAGGCCTTTCTATAACATTATAGAAGTGATTATGCTAATATGAGTAATAAGAGGTAATGAGCCTCTCTAAGCACAAGTGTAAATCAGAACAGACAAACTACTGAGAATTAACGGCCCCAAACAAAGAGGGAATTAAACCAAAAGTAAACTACTAGAAAACCTTCTATTAACTACCGTTACCCCTACACTGGAGTGCACCCTAGAAAGACCAAAAGAAAAAGAAGGAACTCGGCAAATATATAATAAGCCTCGCCTGTTTACCAAAAACACCGCCTCTTGCTTTTAACGAATAAGAGGTCCCGCCTGCCCTGTGACACTAGTTTAACGGCCGCGGTATTTTGACCGTGCAAAGGTAGCGCAATCACTTGTCTTTTAAATGAAGACCTGTATGAATGGCATAACGAGGGCTTAACTGTCTCCTTTTTCCAGTCAATGAAATTGATCTCCCCGTGCAGAAGCGGGGATAAACACATAAGACGAGAAGACCCTATGGAGCTTCAAACAAAAAACGGACCATGTCAATAAAACCATTTAACAGGTACAAACCTATTGGGCCACCGTTTTAATGTTTTTGGTTGGGGCGACCGCGGGGTATAAATAACCCCCACGTGGAGTGGGAGAACTTCTCTCATAACCCAGACTGGCAAGTCTAAGTATCAGAACATCTGACCAATAATGATCCGGCAACGCCGATCAACGAACCGAGTTACCCTAGGGATAACAGCGCAATCCTCTCCTAGAGCCCATATCGACGAGAGGGTTTACGACCTCGATGTTGGATCAGGACATCCTAATGGTGCAACCGCTATTAAGGGTTCGTTTGTTCAACGATTAAAGTCCTACGTGATCTGAGTTCAGACCGGAGTAATCCAGGTCAGTTTCTATCTATGATGTGTTTTCTTCTAGTACGAAAGGACCGAAGAAAAAAGGCCTATACTTAAAGCACGCCTTACTCTTACCTGATGACCCCTACTAAAACAGGTAAAAGAGCACAACACCAAGTCAAAAAACATGACGTGTTGGGGTGGCAGAGCCCGGAGACTGCAAAAGACCTAAGCTCTTTCGACAGAGGTTCAAATCCTCTCCACAACTATGACCTCTACCATTACAAAATTCATTATTAACCCCTTAATTTTAATTATCTTCGTCCTTTTAGCCGTCGCACTACTCACACTAGTAGAACGAAAAGTTTTAGGTTACATACAACTACGAAAAGGTCCCAATGTTGTAGGACCATATGGCCTCCTTCAACCTATTGCAGATGGCTTAAAACTTTTTATAAAGGAGCCAGTCCGACCATCAACCTCCTCACCCATTCTATTTCTTCTAACGCCCGTGCTAGCACTAACACTCGCTCTCATCTTATGAACCCCCATGCCTAATCCCTTCCCACTAGCTGATATAAACCTGGGAATTCTATTTATACTAGCACTATCAAGCCTCGCAGTATACTCCATTCTTGGTTCAGGTTGAGCCTCCAATTCAAAGTACGCTCTCATTGGAGCATTACGAGCAGTAGCCCAAACCATTTCCTACGAAGTCAGCCTTGGACTCATCTTACTTAATGTAATCATCTTTACAGGAGGTTTTACATTACAAACATTCAGCACCGCCCAAGAAACCACATGACTGATTCTCCCAACATGACCTCTTGCCGCAATATGGTATATCTCCACACTAGCAGAAACAAACCGGGCCCCTTTTGACCTTACAGAGGGTGAATCAGAACTAGTTTCAGGGTTTAATGTGGAATATGCCGGAGGACCTTTCGCCTTATTTTTCCTTGCCGAATATGCGAACATCCTCCTCATAAATACACTTTCCACAACATTATTCCTAGGGACATCAATCCACCACACACTTCCAGAACTAACCACAATAAGTCTTATGATCAAAGCCACCCTGTTATCAGTATTATTTCTTTGAGTACGAGCCTCTTACCCCCGATTCCGGTACGACCAACTCATGCACCTCATTTGAAAAAACTTCTTACCTCTCACACTAGCTCTAGTGATCTGACACCTTGCACTCCCCATTGCCCTATCAGGTTTACCACCCCTAACATAACTAGGAGCTGTGCCTGAAATAAAGGACCACTTTGATAGAGTGAATAATGAGGGTTAAAGTCCCTCCAACTCCTTAGAAAGAAGGGGTTCGAACCCTACCTTGAGAGATCAAAACTCTCAGTGCTTCCACTACACCACTTCCTAGTAAGGTCAGCTAAATAAGCTTTTGGGCCCATACCCCAAACATGTTGGTTAAAACCCTTCCTTTACTAATGAACCCCTACATTACAATTATTATAGTACTTAGTCTATTTATAGGCACTTCTCTCACGTTGATTAGCTCTCATTGGCTTCTTGCCTGAATGGGTCTAGAAATTAATACTCTTGCCATTATCCCCATCATAGCCCAACAACACCACCCCCGTGCAGTAGAAGCAACAACCAAATATTTCCTAACTCAAGCTGCAGCCGCAGCTATGCTACTATTTGCAACCGCCACAAACGCATGAATAATAGGACAGTGAGACATCTATCAACTCACACACCCACTCCCCACTACCATAATCACAATCGCACTAACCTTAAAAATTGGTTTAGCCCCCCTACACGCATGACTGCCAGATGTCCTTCAAGGGTTAGACCTAACCACTGGGCTCATTTTATCAACTTGGCAGAAAATCGCCCCATTTATTCTACTACTTCAAATCCAACCAACCAACCCTGACATTTATATTATCTTAGGTATAGCCTCCACATTCATTGGGGGATGAGGCGGCTTAAATCAAACCCAACTACGAAAAATCCTTGCCTATTCATCCATTGCTCACCTAGGCTGAATAATTCTTATCTTACAATTCTCCCCCTCCTTAACCCTCCTAACACTTTTTACGTATATATTTATGACAATCTCAACATTCCTCCTGTTTAAAACTAACAAATCAACAAACATCAACTCACTCGCAACCTCCTGAGCCAAAACTCCTATTCTTACATCACTAACACCCTTAATTCTTCTCTCACTAGGAGGCCTGCCACCCCTCACAGGCTTCATACCTAAATGACTAATCCTTCAAGAACTATCAAAACAAGATCTTGCACCCATCGCTACAGTAGTAGCCCTCTCTGCACTACTAAGTCTTTTCTTCTACCTACGAATTTCGTACACTATAACCTTAACCTCATCACCAAATAATATCCCTGGTATTACACCCTGACGTCTTCTTTCAAACCAAACCTCACTTCTCTTAGCCTTATCAACTTCAATTACCATCTGCTTCTTACCACTAACCCCTACCTTCCTATCCCTACTAATACTCTAAGGGGTTTAGGATAAGTAGACCAAGAGCCTTCAAAGCTCTAAGTGAGGGTGGAAGTCCCCCAACCCCTAATAAGACTTACGGGACACTAACCCACATCTTTTGTATGCAAAACAAACACTTTAATTAAGCTAAAGCCTTTCTAGACAGGTAGGCCTCGATCCTACAAAATCTTAGTTAACAGCTAAGCGCCCAAACCAGCGAGCATCTGCCTACCTTTCCCCCGCCCAGCAAGCCAAATGGGCGGGGGAAAGCCCCGGCAGGTTATTCACCTACTTCTCTAGATTTGCAATCTAGCATGTAACACTACAAGGCTTGGTAAGAAGAGGACTTAAACCTCTGTACATGGAGCTACAATCCACCGCTTAACTCGGCCATCCTACCTGTGGCAATCACGCGCTGATTCTTTTCGACTAACCATAAAGATATTGGTACCCTATATCTAGTATTTGGTGCCTGAGCTGGAATAGTAGGCACTGCCTTAAGCCTTCTTATTCGAGCAGAACTGAGCCAACCGGGCTCCCTCTTAGGCGATGACCAAATTTACAATGTTATTGTAACAGCACATGCCTTTGTAATAATTTTCTTTATAGTAATACCAATTATAATTGGAGGCTTCGGTAACTGACTAATCCCTCTTATAATTGGAGCCCCAGATATAGCATTTCCACGAATAAACAACATAAGCTTCTGACTTCTCCCCCCATCTTTCTTACTTCTTTTGGCCTCATCAGGAGTTGAAGCCGGTGCAGGAACTGGGTGGACAGTCTACCCCCCTCTAGCCGGTAATCTAGCACATGCTGGAGCATCTGTTGATCTAACCATTTTTTCTTTACACTTGGCAGGTGTTTCATCAATTTTAGGGGCCATTAATTTTATTACCACTATTATTAATATGAAACCCCCAGCAATCTCCCAGTACCAAACACCCCTTTTCGTTTGAGCTGTTTTAATTACTGCTGTCCTACTCCTTCTCTCCTTACCAGTTTTAGCTGCTGGGATTACAATACTCTTAACAGACCGAAATCTAAACACCACCTTCTTTGACCCCGCTGGGGGGGGTGACCCCATCCTCTACCAACATCTCTTTTGATTCTTTGGCCACCCAGAAGTGTATATCCTCATCCTACCCGGATTCGGTATAATTTCTCACATTGTTGCCTACTACTCAGGGAAAAAAGAACCTTTTGGTTATATGGGTATAGTATGAGCTATAATAGCTATTGGCCTACTAGGGTTTATTGTGTGAGCCCACCACATGTTTACCGTTGGGATGGATGTAGACACACGTGCCTACTTCACATCCGCTACAATAATTATCGCTATTCCCACAGGAGTAAAAGTGTTTAGCTGACTTGCCACTCTTCACGGAGGAGCTATTAAATGAGAAACACCTCTCCTGTGAGCCTTAGGTTTTATCTTCTTATTTACAGTAGGGGGACTGACAGGTATTGTCTTAGCCAACTCTTCTTTAGATATTGTCCTTCACGACACCTATTACGTAGTAGCTCACTTCCATTATGTTTTATCAATAGGAGCTGTGTTCGCCATTGTCGGTGCATTTGTACACTGATTCCCACTATTCTCAGGATACACACTTCATGACACCTGAACAAAAATTCATTTTGGAGTAATATTTATTGGAGTAAACTTAACTTTCTTCCCGCAACACTTCCTGGGTCTAGCAGGTATACCTCGCCGATACTCCGACTACCCTGATGCCTACACTCTGTGAAATACTGTGTCCTCTATTGGTTCCCTAATTTCACTAGTTGCCGTAATTATGTTCTTATTCATTATCTGAGAAGCTTTCGCTGCAAAACGAGAAGTCCTATCAGTTGAACTAACCACCACAAACGTAGAGTGACTCCACGGCTGCCCTCCTCCCTACCATACCTTTGAGGAACCCGCCTTTGTCCAAATTCAACAAACCAATTAAACGAGAAAGGAGGGAGTTGAACCCCCATAAATTGGTTTCAAGCCAATCACATAACCACTCTGTCACTTTCTTTATAAGATACTAATAAAACCGTTATTATATTACCTTGTCAAGGTAAAGTTGTGGGTTAAACCCCCGCGTATCTTAACACATGGCACACCCCTCCCAATTAGGTTTCCAAGACGCAGCCTCACCTGTTATGGAAGAATTACTACACTTCCACGATCACGCCCTCATAATTGTATTTTTAATTAGTACCCTTGTTCTTTATATTATTGTAGCAATAGTTACAACTAAATTAACAAATAAATTTATTCTAGACTCCCAGGAGATTGAAATCATCTGAACAATCTTACCAGCAATTATCCTCATCCTCATCGCACTACCCTCTCTCCGAATTCTTTACCTTATGGATGAAATTAATGACCCCCACCTCACAATTAAAGCCATGGGACACCAGTGATACTGAAGTTACGAATACACAGACTATGAAGACTTAGGCTTTGACTCCTACATAATCCCTACACAAGACCTCACCCCCGGTCAATTTCGACTCTTAGAAGCAGACCACCGAATAGTTATCCCTGTCGAATCCCCTATTCGAATTCTAGTATCCGCAGAAGACGTCCTTCACTCCTGAGCCGTTCCCAGCCTGGGGGTAAAAATAGACGCCGTCCCAGGACGCCTTAATCAAACAGCCTTTATTGCATCCCGACCCGGTGTCTTCTATGGTCAATGCTCAGAAATTTGCGGGGCAAATCATAGTTTCATACCCATTGTAGTTGAAGCAGTTCCCCTAGAACACTTTGAAAACTGATCCTCTTTAATAATTGAAGACGCTTCGCTAGAGAAGCTAAACAGGGAACAGCATTAGCCTTTTAAGCTAAAAAATGGTGGCTACCGACCACCCCTAGCGAAATGCCTCAACTCAACCCTACCCCTTGATTCGCCATCTTAGTATTTTCTTGACTAATTTTCCTAATTGTTATTCCACCTAAAATTATAGCACACACATTCCCCAACCTTCCCACCACTCAAAGCAGTGAAAAACCCAAAACAGAACCTTGAAGCTGACCATGGCACTAAGTTTCTTCGACCAATTTATAAGCCCCACACTTCTAGGCATCCCACTAATTGCTCTAGCCCTCACACTTCCTTGAATCTTATTCCCACAACCCACCTCACGATGGGTAAATAACCGTCCCCTAACACTCCAAAATTGATCCATTAATCGCTTCACACAACAAATCTTTCAACCTCTAGCCCCCGCTGGACACCACTGGGCTCTTATCCTCACCACCTTAATAGCTTTTTTATTTACTTTAAATGTTTTAGGCCTTCTCCCATATACATTTACACCCACAACACAACTATCAATAAACCTAGGACTTGCCATGCCGCTTTGACTAGCAACAGTAGTAATAGGTCTACGCAACCAACCCACTCATGCACTAGGTCATTTACTGCCTGAAGGCACACCCACCCTCTTAATCCCTATCTTAATTATCATCGAGACTATTAGTCTTTTCATTCGACCTTTAGCCTTGGGGGTTCGACTCACTGCCAACCTAACAGCAGGCCACCTTTTAATTCAACTAATTGCCACTGCTGCTTTTGTACTCACCTCCATATCACTTCCTTTAGCAATTATCACAACCACCCTTCTCCTGCTCCTCACACTTCTTGAAATTGCCGTAGCAATAATTCAAGCATATGTATTCGTTCTTCTTTTAAGTCTCTACCTGCAAGAAAACATCTAATGGCCCATCAATCACACGCATACCACATAGTAGACCCAAGCCCCTGACCCCTAACCGGCGCTATAGCTGCTTTACTAATAACATCTGGATTAGCAATTTGAATACATTTCCACTCCACTATTTTAATAACCTTAGGGTTAGTAATTCTCCTCCTTACAATATACCAATGATGACGTGATATTATTCGAGAAGGGACCTTCCAAGGCCACCACACACCACCCGTACAAAAGGGTCTCCGCTATGGTATGATCTTATTTATCACCTCAGAAGTTTTCTTCTTCCTAGGTTTTTTCTGAGCCTTCTACCACTCAAGCCTCGCACCCACCCCTGAACTTGGTGGATGCTGACCCCCCACAGGCATTTCAACCCTTGACCCATTTGAAGTACCATTGCTTAACACAGCTGTCCTTTTAGCCTCCGGTGTCACAGTAACCTGAGCCCACCATAGCATTATAGAAGGCGAACGAAAACAAGCCATCCACTCCTTAGCTTTAACCATTCTTCTAGGATTTTACTTCACATTCCTTCAAGGAATAGAATACTATGAAGCCCCCTTCACAATTGCAGATGGTGTTTACGGCTCAACCTTTTTCGTTGCAACAGGTTTCCACGGCCTCCACGTAATTATTGGCTCAACATTCTTAGCCGTATGCTTTTTCCGACAAGCCCGTTACCATTTTACATCCGAACATCATTTTGGATTTGAAGCAGCTGCCTGATACTGACATTTTGTAGACGTTGTCTGACTATTCCTTTACATCTCTATCTACTGATGAGGATCATAATCTTTCTAGTATTAAATAAGTACAAGTGACTTCCAATCACTTAGCCTTGGTTAAAACCCAAGGAAAGATAATGAATTTAATAATAACCGCCATCACCATCTCCGCTGCTCTCTCTGTAATTCTTGTGGTAGTATCCTTCTGACTCCCTCAGATAAACCCTGACTATGAAAAACTCTCCCCTTATGAATGCGGTTTCGACCCATTAGGATCAGCCCGACTCCCTTTTTCCATACGGTTTTTTCTTGTTGCCATCCTATTTCTTCTCTTCGACCTAGAAATTGCCCTACTCCTCCCCCTTCCCTGGGGGGATCAACTACTATCCCCAACAGTAACTTTTATATGAGCCTCTGCCGTATTAGTGATTCTCACCCTTGGCCTTATCTACGAATGAATGCAAGGAGGCCTAGAGTGGGCTGAATAGGCCGTTAGTTTAAAAAAAACATTTGATTTCGGCTCAAAAACTCATGGTTTAAGTCCATAACCGCCTAATGACCCCAACCCACTTCACCTTCTCTTCTATATTTCTCTTAGGATTAGCAGGTCTAGCATTCCATCGAACCCACCTACTTTCCGCTCTATTATGTCTAGAAGGGATAATACTCTCCCTTTTTATTGCATTATCACTTTGAACCCTTCAATTAGACTCAACCAATTTCTCATCCTCACCTATAATTCTATTAGCCTTCTCAGCCTGTGAAGCAAGTGCCGGTTTGGCTTTATTAGTTGCAACTGCCCGAACACATGGAACAGACCGTCTCCAAAACCTAAGCCTTCTGCAATGTTAAAAATTCTTATCCCCACAACTATACTAATCCTCACAACCTGATTTACCCCCTATAATAAACTCTGATCCACCACACTTCTTCATAGCCTCCTTATTGCATTCTTCAGCCTACTCTTACTAAAAGCACCTTCAGAAACAGGGTGAGTTTTCCTCACCCCTTACATAGCAACTGACCCACTCTCAACACCCCTTTTAATCCTCACATGTTGACTTCTTCCTTTAATAATCTTGGCAAGTCAAAACCATATAACAACAGAACCTCTAAACCGACAGCGTACCTATATCACCCTTTTAATCTCCCTTCAAACCTTCCTAATCCTTGCTTTCAGTGCTACAGAAATAATCATGTTTTATGTAATATTTGAAGCCACACTCATCCCCACCTTGCTTATTATTACCCGTTGAGGTAATCAAACAGAACGCCTTAACGCAGGAACATACTTTTTATTTTATACTTTAGCAGGGTCCCTCCCACTATTAGTTGCCCTCCTACTTCTACAGAACTCAACCGGCTCCCTCTCTTTACTTACCCTCCAATTCATCAGCCCCACCCCTTTAAACACCTACGCAGACAAAATCTGATGAGTGGGCTGCCTTTTAGCCTTCCTCGTAAAAATGCCACTCTATGGTGCACACCTTTGACTGCCTAAAGCCCACGTAGAAGCCCCAATCGCAGGCTCTATAGTCCTGGCCGCAGTTCTCCTGAAACTAGGTGGATATGGCATAATCCGCATTTTACCACTCTTAGAACCTTTAACCAAGGAACTCAGCTACCCTTTCATTATCCTTGCCTTGTGGGGGGTTGTAATAACAGGCTCAATTTGCCTCCGACAAACAGATTTAAAATCCCTTATCGCCTATTCATCTGTAAGCCACATGGGCTTAGTCGCTGCAGGCATTCTTATCCAAACACCATGAAGTATCACAGGTGCACTTATTCTCATAATTGCCCACGGATTAACATCCTCTGCCCTCTTCTGTTTAGCCAACACCAACTATGAACGAACACATAGTCGAACCATAATATTAGCACGAGGCCTTCAAGTAGTCCTTCCCCTTATAACTACATGGTGATTTCTTACAAGCCTTGCCAACCTTGCCCTTCCCCCCCTACCAAACCTCATGGGGGAGTTAATAATTCTAACATCACTATTCAACTGATCCCCTTGAACCCTAGTACTAACAGGACTAGGTACCCTCATTACAGCAGCTTACTCGCTATATATGTTTTTAATAACCCAACGAGGTCCAACCCCACCTCATATCATTGCTCTTAGCCCCACCTTTACCCGCGAACACCTCCTAACCTTTCTCCATCTGGCCCCCCTATTTCTACTAATCATCAAGCCAGAACTAATCTGAGGTTGAACCGCTTGTAGGCATAGTTTAATAAAAACACTAGATTGTGATTCTAGAAATAGTGGTTAAACCCCTCTTACCCACCGAGAGAGGCTCGATAGCAATGATGACTGCTAATTATCACCCCCCTTGGTTAAACCCCAGGGCTCACTCAAAGCTCCTAAAGGATAACAGCTTATCCATTGGTCTTAGGAACCAAAGATTCTTGGTGCAAATCCAAGTAGCAGCTATGCCATATAGTCCCCTTAGTATAGCATCAACCCTGACTATAATCATTCTCTCCCTCTCATATCCACTTCTTAAAGCCATCGCCTTAAAATATACAAAACCTGGAGACCCCGCCAAAAAAATTAAAACGGCTGTTAAAACAGCTTTCTTCATTAGCCTACTACCCCTATTCCTATTTCTAAATGAGGGAACAGAAATTATTACCACTAGCTGAGTGTGAACAAACACACTTCCTTTTGACATCAACATTAGCTTCAAATTCGACTTCTACTCCATCATTTTTACACCCATTGCCCTCTATGTTACTTGGTCAATTCTAGAATTCGCATCCTGATACATACACTCTGACCCACACAAAGACCGCTTTTTTAAATACCTTTTAATCTTCCTTATCGCCATAGTAATCTTAGTAACAGCAAACAATATGTTTCAACTTTTTATTGGGTGGGAAGGCGTAGGAATTATATCCTTTTTACTCATTGGTTGATGATATGGACGTACAGATGCTAACACCGCAGCACTTCAAGCAGTACTCTATAACCGTATTGGAGACATTGGATTAATCCTAGCCATAGCATGAATAGCCACAAACCTTAACTCTTGGGAATTTCAACAAATTTATACACTAGCCGAAAAAATAGACCTTACCCTTCCCCTCATCGGGTTAATCCTAGCCGCCACAGGAAAATCTGCCCAATTTGGACTACACCCTTGACTCCCATCAGCAATGGAGGGCCCTACACCGGTATCTGCCCTATTACATTCAAGCACAATGGTTGTTGCCGGGATCTTTTTACTTATCCGAATGAGCCCGCTTCTAGAAAATAATCCAACAGCCCTAACTATTTGCCTATGCCTCGGGGCCCTAACCACACTCTTTACTGCAACCTGTGCCCTAACACAAAATGATATCAAAAAAATCATCGCATTTTCTACCTCCAGTCAACTAGGCCTGATGATAGTAACTATTGGCCTTAACCAACCCCAACTTGCCTTCCTACACATCTGCACACACGCCTTCTTTAAAGCAATACTTTTCTTATGCTCAGGATCCATTATCCACAGCCTTAACGACGAACAAGATATCCGAAAAATAGGAGGTATGCACCACCTAGCTCCTTTCACTTCCTCTTGCTTAACAATCGGCAGCCTCGCCCTTACAGGTACCCCTTTCCTAGCAGGATTTTTCTCTAAAGATGCAATCATTGAAGCACTCAACACATCCTACCTAAACGCCTGAGCCCTAACCCTTACACTTCTTGCAACATCTTTCACAGCCATCTATAGTCTTCGGGTAGTCTTCTTCGTCTCTATGGGTAATCCACGGTTCCTCCCCCTATCACCTATTAATGAAAACAACCCAGCGGTAATCAACCCTATTAAACGACTAGCCTGAGGAAGCATTATTGCAGGTCTTCTTATTACAACAAACATCATACCACTAAAAACACCAATTATATCCATACCTCCGGTCCTAAAAGTAACCGCCCTTATTGTTACAATTTTAGGTCTCCTCACAGCCCTAGAACTAGCATCCCTAACAACAAAACAATTCAAAACTAAACCTAATACAACCACACACCATTTCTCTAACATGTTAGGTTTCTTCCCTTCCATTATACACCGAATTGCCCCAAAACTAAGCCTTATCCTTGGCCAAACCATTGCATCCCAAACAATTGACCAAACCTGATTAGAAAAATCAGGACCTAAATCCATTGCTTCTTTAAACACCCCTATTGCATCAAAGGTTAATAACATCCAACGAGGTATGATCAAAACTTACCTCTCATTATTTTTCTTCACAATAATACTAGCCCTACTCCTCATCCTACTTTAAACCACCCGCAACGCCCCACGACTTAAACCACGTGTCAACTCCAAGACCACGAACAAAGTAAGAAGGAGAACCCAAGCACCTAAAACTAATAAACCTCCTCCCATAGAATATATCAAAGCAACACCACTTATATCACCCCGAAACATGGACACACCATTAAATTCATCAACAGTTACCCAATAACCTCCATACCACCCCCCTAAAAATACAAACCCAACAACCGCTACTCCTGTTAAATAAAATAGTATAATTCCTATCACAGGCCAACTCCCTCAACTTTCAGGGTATGGCTCAGCAGCCAAAGCCGCCGAATATGCAAACACCACTAGTATTCCCCCTAAATAAATTAAAAACAAAATCAATGATAAAAAAGAACCACCATAGCTTACTAATACCCCACACCCTAAACCTGCTACCATTACCAAACCAAGAGCAGCAAAATAAGGAGAAGGATTAGAAGCAACCGCCGCTAACCCAAGCACTAAACTAAACAACAAAAAATACATAATATAGGTCATAATTCCTGCCAGGATTTTAACCAGGACCAATGGCTTGAAAAACCACCGTTGTATTCAACTACAAGAACACCTAATGACCAACCTACGAAAAACCCACCCCCTCTTAAAAATTGCTAACGATGCAGTAGTAGACTTGCCCACACCAGCTAATATCTCTGCATGATGAAATTTTGGCTCACTTTTAGGTCTTTGTCTTGTGGCACAAATCCTAACAGGCCTATTTCTTGCCATACACTACACCTCTGATATTGCAACAGCCTTTTCATCCGTAGCCCACATTTGTCGCGATGTGAACTACGGGTGACTTATCCGAAATATACATGCAAATGGCGCTTCTTTCTTCTTTATCTGTATTTACCTTCACATTGGCCGAGGGTTGTACTATGGTTCTTTCTTAAATAAAGAAACCTGAAATGTAGGTGTAATCCTATTACTCTTAGTAATAATGACAGCCTTTGTAGGCTATGTCCTTCCTTGAGGACAAATATCATTCTGAGGTGCAACTGTAATTACCAACCTTCTGTCCGCCATCCCCTATATTGGAAACTCCCTAGTCCAATGAATTTGAGGGGGCTTCTCCGTAGATAACGCCACCCTTACCCGATTTTTTGCCTTCCACTTTCTTTTCCCATTCATCATTGCAGCAGCCAGTCTAGTACACCTTATCTTCCTTCACGAAACAGGGTCCAATAACCCCACAGGCATCAACTCAGATGCTGACAAAATCTCATTCCATCCATACTTCTCATACAAAGACATCCTAGGCTTCGCAACACTTCTAATTCTACTAGTATCACTAGCCCTCTTCTCCCCTAATCTGTTAGGGGACCCAGATAACTTTACACCCGCTAACCCACTAGTAACGCCCCCTCACATCAAACCCGAATGATATTTCCTTTTTGCATATGCAATCCTTCGATCCATTCCTAATAAGTTAGGAGGTGTAATCGCCCTTTTATCCTCTATTCTTGTCTTATTTTTAGTACCAATCCTCCACACATCTAAACAACGAAGCCTTACCTTCCGACCACTAACACAAATCCTTTTCTGAACCTTAATTGCTGACGTTGCCATCCTTACTTGAATTGGAGGCATGCCTGTAGAACACCCCTTCATTATTATCGGCCAAATCGCTTCTTTCCTTTACTTCTCACTGTTCCTCATCCTCTACCCAACCATCAGCTGAGTAGAAAACAAAACACTTAAATGAGATTGCATTAGTAGCTCAGCAAGAGCACCGGCCTTGTAAGCCGGAGGCCGAAGGTTAAAACCCCTCCTAATGCTTCAAAGAAGGGGGATTTTAACCCCCACCAATAGCTCCCAAAGCTAACATTCTAAAATTAAACTATTCTTTGACATATACTCAATATTCCACATATATATATATACAACATAATATTAAATTTACTAGGACATTCTATGTATTATCACCATTAAATTATATTAACCAATAATTACGTGCATATTATCCATCCAAACCCAAATTGAAGAAGGAACTTTCATTTATATTATGCCAGTCGAAAGTTTAAGACCGATCACACCCATCCATAAGTTAAGTTATACCAAGTATCAACATCTCTACACAGTCAAATACCGATGTAGTAAGAGACCACCATCAGTTGATTTCTTAATGCATACTCTTCTTGATGGTCAGGGACAGATATCGTGGGGGTAGCACACAGTGAATTATTCCTGGCATTTGGTTCCTATTTCAGGTCCATAAATTGATATTATTCCCCATTCTTTCCTTGACGCTGGCATAAGTTAATGGTGGAGTACATATTACCCTTTACCCAGCATGCCTAGCATTCTCTCTAGTGGGCAAGGGGTTTTCCTTTTTTGTCTTCCTTTCACTTGACATTTCAGAGTGCACACGGTATTAACAGACATGGTGGAGCATCTTTCTCTGAGGTCTGCCGCACATATGTTTCGAGATTGAAAGATATTGATTTAAGAATTGCATAACTGATATCAAGAGCATAATAAATAACACGTTTCTCCTAACATATCTATAATATTCCCCCTCGGTTTTTGCGCGTTAAACCCCCCTTACCCCCCTTACTCGTAAGATCCTTATTATTTCCTGCAAACCCCCTGAAACAGGAAGGTTCCTACTAGTATTTTTTACCCTAAAATTTGTGTATTTACATTATATAATGTTTTTTTTTTTC